>CAUYRH010167068.1:0-33006 GCA_963574655.1 Perodicticus potto | reverse complement strand
AGCAACCTCCAATTCCTGGGCTCAAGTGAGTCTCCTGCCTCTGCCTCCCAAGTAGCTGGGACTACAGGCACCCGCCACAACGCCCGGCCATTTTTTGGTTGCAGCCACCATTGTTTGGCGGGCCCGGGCTGGATTCAAACCCGCCAGCTTCGGTGTACGTGGCTGGCGCCTTAGCCCGCCGAGCCACAGGCGCCGAGCCTGGGCTATAGACTCTTATTTCCCTTCCTCTGGCAAAGAAGAGGAAGAGGACAGCTCAGGTGTGGTCTAAGCCTTGAGTCCCCTCTCTCCTTGCTGCCTAAGAGCAGTGAGCCTGCCAGCTGTTGACTCCATTTCCCAGACGCCCTTGTTGCCAGGTGTGGCCAACGGGGAATGTGAGCTGAGTGATATCATCAAAGCCTTTGTGTTTCCTTTTTCATGAACTGGAACTATGTGCCTGAGACTGAGGTTTGACCAGGCAATTGAGGGGGATTCCTAGGAAAAGACAAAGCAGCGATAAGGAAGGAGCCCACACTGCTGACTGACCAGGAGGAGCAGCGCTGCCTGCCAGCCGCGACTGCGTCCTTTCAGACTGCTATGTGAGAAATAAACTTGTTTTCTGTATGCTACTGTGTTCGGGGGCTTTTTTAATAGGATTTTGGCATCATTCTTCCTAATACACCTTCTCACACCAGATTTGTCGTTTCAAATCCACTGAAAGGATTATCTCAGATCATGAAATAATTATAACATTTATTGAGCCAGATAGTGTGCTAAGGACTCTGAGGCAAATCATTTAGTGTAATCCTCATGACAATCCTCTGAGTTATAGGCTACTATTATTCCAACTTACAAATGAGGAAACTGAGGCCCAGAGATGATGAGTGATGTGTCCGAGGACACACAGCAGGTGGAAGAGCGCGTGTGCAGAGCTCGCAGACATCACAGAAGGACAAATCCTCTCCTCAGGAAGAGCTGGAGGGACCGTGGACCTCACCCTGTGGTTGGTCAAGCCGTGCACAGTCACCAAAGGGGCCTGGGACTTTCCTTCCCATCCTCAGGAAGCTCAGCTGGCTGCTCATGTTACATGGGCCTCTATGTAACTTTTCCTTTGAAGAAGACTCCTAAGCTAAAATTGGTTTGGAACCCTCTCATAAGTTCTATTTCCTATCCCACCACTTTGGGTTTTATTTTATTTTATTTATTTTTTGTTTGTTTGTTTGTAGTTTGGCTGGAGCTGGGTTTGAACCCACCATCCTCGGTATATGGGGCCGGGGCCTTACTGACTGAGCCACAGGCACCGCCCTATTTTATTTTATTTTTATTTATTTATTTATTTTTGAGACAGAGCCTCAAGCTGTTGCCCTGGGTAGAGTGCCGTGGCATCATAGCTCACAGCAACCTCCAACTTCTGTGCTCAAGCGATTCTCCTGCCTCCACCTCCCAAGTAGCTGGGAATATAGGTGCCCACCACAACACCAGGCTATTTTTGGGTTGCAGCCATTGTTGTTTGGCGGGCCGGGGTGGATTCGAACCTGCCAGCTCAGGTGTATGTGGCTGGCGCCTTAGTCGCTTAAGCCACAGACGCTGAGCCAATTTTATTTTATTTTTGAGACAGAGTCTCACTATGGTGCTCTTGGTAGAGTGCTATGGCATCACAGCTCACAGCAACCTGAAACTCTTGGGCTTAAGCAATTCTCTTGCCTCAGCCTCCCAAGTACCTGGGACTACCGGCACCCACCACAATGACCAACTATTTTTTTGTTGCAGTTGCGATGTTGTTTAGCAGGCCCAAGCCAGGTTTGAACCCATCAGCCCTGGTGTATGTGGCCAGCGCCCTAACTACTGAGCTACGGGTGCCGAGCCGGTTTTGTTTTGTTTTTAACATAAGAGTTCCAGAGAGCGGATGTGACTTGCTTAAGGTCACACACTTAGTTTTTCTGTCTTTTTTTCTGAATCCAAGATGTGTTCTCTTCTCACTAGATCAGGCTGCCTCAAAAAACAGGGTAGTATAAAAAATAACCAAATTTGGGGGGGGGGGTCCATGTCTCCTCCAGTAACGCCTTGGGCTAACCACGCCGCGTTTCCTCATTTCCCCATGCTCCTCTGTCAGATCTGCCTCTGAGACCCACCTCCTCTGGGCCTGCAGAAAGAATGGGCTGTACCTTTTCTCCACCCTCCTCATCACCCAGATGGTCAAAAATGTAAAAGGAAGAGAGAGCTGGGGCCAGAGCCAAAGCAGGCAGAGAGACCCTCTGACTCCCGCTAGTCTTTCCACATTTGTATTTGGAATCCAAGGCTCTCTCCTCCCCCAGTCCCTTCCTACTAGCCCACCAGGGAGGAGAAGGGGGTAAACTGTCATAAATTTCTCCTATTTATACAAGAAGACAGAATGTTTCTTGTGCCAGAAAAAACACAGAAAGGGAGCTGTCAGGGGAGAAGAAGACCCACCCCCATACCTTCTGGGGTCAATTCATCTTCCCGAGTTGGGCCTTGGGGGGCTACCATAACATTGCCTGCATGAGATGCAGGCTTTGACTTGGGGGGCAGCCAAGACAGTGCCTGGGCTTTGTTTCTGATCACAGCCTTCCTGCTTTGTCTCAATTGACCCCTTCCCCTTTCCTCTCCCTTTTTAAAACAACTTTTTGAGATCTAATTCACATATCATACAATTCACCACTTGAAGTATATAATTCAGTGGTCTTAGTATATTCACAGATATGTACCACTATCACCATGGTCAGTTTTAGAACGTTTTCATCACCTCACAAAGAAACCTCATCACCCTCTACCCTCCATACTCCTTCCAGCTCTAAACAAGTGTGAATCTGCTTTCTGTCTCTGTAGAGTTCCCTCTTCTGCACTTTCACATGAATAGACCATATACCATCTGTGATTGGCTGCTTTCATTTAGCATAATGTCTTCTATGTCCATCAGTGTCTCAGCATTTATCATTATGTCGTTCCTTTTAATGGCTGAATAATATTCCATTGCATGGACATACCACATTTTGTTTATTCATTCATCAGTTGATGGATGTTTGAGTTGTTTCCACTTTTTGGATAATGATTCCCCATTTCTTCTTATGTCACAGCCTAGATCACCCAGAAGGAGATCTGTGGGCCAGAAGTGGTGTGTCTTTTTTGTTGTTGTTTTTTTGAGACAGAGCCTCAAGCTGTCACCCTGGATAGAGTGCCGTGGCTTCACAGCTCACAGCAACCTCCAATTCCTAGGCTCAAGCGAGTCTCCCGCCTCCGCCTCCCAAGTAGCTGGGACTACAGGCACCCACCATAGCGCCAGGCCATTTTTTTTGGTTGCAGCCATCATTGTTGTTAGGCAGGCCCAGGCTGGATTCGAACCCGCCAGCTCAGGTGTACGTGGCTGGCGCCTTAGCCTGTTGAGCCACAGGCGCCAAGCCAGAAGTGGCGTGTCTTATATGTAGAAGCACTCAAGACCATGATAGCAGGGTCTTGCATGTGTTTTCCTTTGTGGCTAAGCACATGTACAAAGGCAGAATTTTCCCTCCTCTATCATGTTATTGAATGGGGCTAGCCCTTCCTTTCTCTGTGAATTCTGTCATTGATTTTGTTTGTTTGTTTGTTTTTGAGACAGAGTCTCAATTTGTGGCCCAGGGTAGAGTGCCATGGCGTCATAGCTCACAGCAACCTCAAACTTTTGGGCTTGAGTGATTCTCTTGCCTCAGCCTCCCAAGTAGCTGGGACTACAAACACCCATCACAACGCCCAGCAGTTTTTACAAACAAGATCTCACTATGGCTCAGGCTGGTCTCGAACTCCCTAAGCTCAGGCCATCCACCCACCTCAGCCTCCCAGAGTGCTAGGATTCCAGGTGTTAGCCACTGTGCCCACCCTATCATTACTGTTATTTTGATTTCTTGTTATAGTCCTCTGACTGGGGGACTCAGGCCCTTTTCTTGGGGCTTCACACTGAGCAGATGATGATGCCTTCCCACTAGGGAACAGTCCCCTGAGTCTGGTCTTGGGAGATCCTCCATTGTCTCACAGCTGAAGGAAGGCCTGTGGAGGCTTCAGGGTAAAGGGAAAATTACTCAAATTCTTGGAGATGCAACTGAGCCCAGAATCCAGGCCTCCACCCCACACCCCTCATCTCTTTGCCTAGCCCATTTCAGACCTACTTTGAGTTCAATTTATTCACTCACCTAGCGAAAGACCCCACCTCCGCCTCCATGAACATCGCAGTTCTAGTGGTGAGAGTAAGATAAAGTGAACAAAATAATGGCAAATTGTACAAGATCTGCAAACATTTGTTCAATGAAAGAATGAGTGAACAAATGAGTACTTACTATATGCTCTGGAAAGAGAATATGAAAAAAATCAGAGTTGTAAATCACTTTCTATTACCACCACCTTTTCCAGTCTGGAAGTTAGCATTACTTCTGTATTCCTTGGAGAAGATAGTTGCAGACAGTGCGAAATACTAGCTAATAAGAGCTACCATTTATCGAACCAGCCATATACCGAAAGATTTATATACCTCCTTGATTTTCACCCTTTGAATTAGACATAATTTTTTCCATTTTGCAGTCAAATGCTCTATCTCTGAACTATAACCCATTTGTGTTCCCATTTCAAAGATGAGACAAACTAAGACTCAGAGATATTAAGTAGCTACCTGCAGTCATATCTAACAGTAAGTGGCAGGACATTGACACTGGACTCTGGGATACGTGTTTGTTTCCTAGTCCTTCATGACATACACTGACATCTCCTCCTGAGTCCCCAGCACAGAGCCAGCTGATGGCCCTCTGCTGTCCTGCCCCTGCAAAGGCCCTCCCCTCCTGCCCAGAGGCAAAGCAGAGCGAGGTGGAGGGTGCCAGGCTTCTCTCTCCCAGTCCAGTGCCTGTCCCAGCTTTATGACTAAGGCAGGCCAGGGCCAGTTTTTCTTTCAAAAAGGCTTTTTCTCTCCAGCCCTTGCTGAGCTGCCTGTTGTGTGTGGGAGAGACCATGAAAGGCCTGGATGTTGTCAACAAAAGACTAGAACAAGCCGAAGAGCTAGTGATGTTGACAAGAGGACCTTGACAAGGCAGATAATCACGACGAGCTGACGACTGACAGGCCTTTAGCATCCCCTCATCCCCTGCTAAATCAGCCCTCTTACATGGTCTTGATGACAAATAACAAACCTTAACACCTTCTAATTTTCACATGCATCAGTTCACCTCTCGCAGTAAACATGAGAGGTATCCAAAGCTGCGCTTAGTACAGAAACAGGAAGCTTGTGGGGCTAGCACCCAAGAGTCTTGCTTAATTTTATGTAATAAAATTTATGTGGGGCTTACTATGAGCCGTGTACTCTCCTGTACTCTGCTAAATATTGCGTAACTTTTTTTTCTTTGTTTAGAGACAAGGTCTCACTGTGTTGCCCAGGCTGGCCTCGAACACCTGGGCTCAAGTGATCCTTCTGCTGTGGCCTCCCAAGTAGCTGGGATTACAAGTGCATGCCATCATGCCCAGCTGTATTTCATAAATATTAACTCATCTAATCTTTTCCACTATCATATGAAGTAGGCATTAGTGTTATCCACATTTTTGTAAGATGAGGAAACTGAGGCATAGTAATCAAGCCCAAGGTCATAGAATGGGGATTACGAATCCAGCACCTGGCCCCAGAATCTGCACATAACCACTTCTCCAGGTGGGCTTGGCACGGTGTCTATCCTTGGGAATTCTAGTTTGTTTGCCTGGTGACGCCCTCCCGCTCCTCCTGCCTCCCTTAGTCTTTACGGCCCATTGGAAAAAGCAAGCCAGAGCTGTGGCTCCCAGGGTGACGATCCTTCAGCTGCCTCCTTGGCACTGTCATTCTCTCCTCCCATCTCTTGCCAAGGGCTCCAGCCGGGAATACCATAGACAGTTTGCCATAGATCAACATTTCTCCAGAGAAAGAACTCATGGGAAGACTGCTGTGAGAAATGGAGTCACTCGCTACTCCCCTTATTCCCCCTTCAAGAGCAGCCAAATGAAGTCACGGCACATTTGAATGGGCGCTGTCAAAGCACAGCCTCCAGCCAGTCTGGGACAAATGTGGGCTGTGCGGCCGGGTTGAATGGCAGCATGGAAAATCTGAGGTGGTGGATGAGTGAAGTGAAACTTCTGCAGGAGTGTTGGGTGACATTCATTCAACACTCCTGGCGCTCCCTGACCTGGGCCCAGGGGGTGCGCATGAACTGCAAGGGTTTCGTCCATTTGTTTACTTATCTGCTTACTTAGGGGTTCAATACATTCTGACTGTGCCCCTAAGAGGCACAGTGCTCAGTGTTGAAGATGAACAAGACAAAATCCTTGCCCAAAGGGGCTCTCAGCTGGGAGAGGGAAGGCAGAAGGAAGATTCACAGTGACTTGTATCACATATTGAAGAAGGAGAGCCATTTACTGTTGCCCTGGACAGCGTCAGCCCCCATGCCATCCTCTTTTTCTCTTCATGCTGGGAGGGAGCAGCCCTTGAAGGTGTGATTCAGACATAGCCTGAGTAGCCCTCTGCCCTCGGCCCACTTTCTGCCTTCTTTGTGAGTTGGACCATTTGTGCCAAAGAAAGAGTCTTTTTTTTTCTTTTCTTTTCTTTTTTTTTTTTTTTGTGACAGAGTCTCACTCTGTCGCCCTGGGTAGAGTGCCTTGGCATCATCATAGCTCACAGCAACGTCAATCTCTTAAGCTCAAGCGAGATCCTCCCACCTCAGCTTCCCTAGTAGTCCCTAGTAGCAGGGACTACAGGTACCTGCCACAATGTCTGGCTAAGTTTTTCTATTTTTAGTAGAGATGAGCGGGGGTCTCACTCTTGCTCAGTCCGGTCTCAAACTCCTGAGCTCAGGCAATTCACCCACCTTGGCCTCCCAGAGTGCTGGGATTTCAGGTGTGAGCCACCGAGCCAGGTCGAAGGAGCCTTGAGTCTCCTTCCCTGTCAGTCACTGGCTGCAGGCAGCAACAGAGGAGGCAGCATAGTGCAAGATGAGCCGTTGGTGTCGGGAGCAAGGGATCCTGGGGTGGGATGGGGTCATTTTCTGTGTGCTGCCCTGCCCTCGGAGGCTGGCCTCTGTGGATCGTATCCCTGGGCTCCCTAACCTCTTGCTTCCAAGGAAGTTTAGGCCAGCGGTGGTCCTGGCAGGAAAGGGAGGCAGAGGGGTCAGGGCATTTGTTTCCCTACCCAGCTTGTCTCCCTCCTTGCTGCCTGAAGTTCTGCCAGTGGCTGTGGTTCTTCAATGGCCACAGCTTTGCTGAGTGACCCCTCCCCCATGAGCCCAGCAGAGGCTTTTTTAGCACAATTTTCACCTCTTGCCTCTTTGGGGCTTCCTGGTGCGTGCATCAGCCCTTATCAGTTCCTTTAGTCCTGTCTACACTTTTACAAATTATCACATCATTGGATTCTTCAGCGAAGCCCTTTAAGTGTGTCATTTGTTTCCTGGCACCCCACTGGCTCACTGGGTGCAGAGGAGCTGGGACAGAGCGGTTTGGGGCTCCAGTTTTGCTTTATCATCCTTCTCCTTCAGGGTTCCACAAAGGAAGAGAGAGGATTTGGACAAATGAAAGACAATTCTTCCCCAAGGATTTCCATTAGGGATGAGGGTCACTGCTAGCTCCCCTGAAAGCAGAATCAAGAGTCAGTTCAAGAGGGCACAGCAGGAGAGCTGTGGTTGGACCAAAGGGAAGAACACCAGCCTCTTCTGGGGACTGTCTGTCACTGACAGCTGTCTCATTAAATCTTCTCAGCCCCTCCATGCCTCCAGCTACGTTATCCTCATTTTACAGATGAGAAGACTGAGGCCCAGAGAGATACAGATCCAGGAACAGGATAGGAACTTCACTCTGTCATGGCTGCTCAGCATAAAGAAGCCTCACCATGTGGTCAAGGGAACAGGAGGGTGACAGACACATCTTGGCTTAGGTGTCAGCAGAGCACTGGGAATCTGGAGCCAGACCACGTCAGCTTGATTCCTGGATCAGTTCTTACTGTGTGATCTTGGGTAGGTTACTTGACTTCTCTGTGCCTCAGTGATGATGATGACACCTACCTCACAGGGTTGTAAAGAAGGCTGAGCTCATAGTTTGCAGGTGCTCAGGAGCAGAGCCAGCCTCAGCGAGCATTGCACACAGCGTTAAAACATGGAGGCCTCTATCCTCTCCTTATTTTCCGCCCTGCCCTCTTCTCATTGCCCACTTCTGTTGCCTTCTTCCCAAGGTCATGAAAAAGAGTGAACAACCACCAAGGAATCCCTTAACAAGGGTGTGATCTCCAAGCCCCTGTGAGCTTTACCTTGTCCTTCCCGGGCATCTCCATGTGGGACAGAGCAGCAAGGACAGGGACACTTAGTTGAGTCATCCTCTCCAGGTCTCAGTGGCCAGTGGGAACTGCCTTGATGGGCTACTTGCAAAATGGCCTCTTCAGCCCCCTCAACTTCCCGGAGCTGCAGGGAGCTGAGAGCTCTCAGTAACAGCACATTAAGTCCCTGTTTGTGGGAACTTTAATTTAAACACAAATTAGAGACAGCAAATGACTCTGGCAGCCAGATAAGCCATCCCAGGAGAACAAGGAATAAGCCCAGAGAATCAGCTAAGATAAGGCTTGACTTTCAACTACTGTAGATACCCAGAAGCTTGGGACAGGTGAAAGTTGGAGGTCCCAAATGAAGAACCCCAGAAGCCCCACATCCCAGCTGCCTTGCTCTGGGCTCCATGCTAGCCCCCTTCTCCTGTGTTCCTGTTGTTTTTTACAAAATTCCAACCTAATTCCTAGCGCCATCCCACCCCATCCCCACCCCCACCTCACCGTTTTGGAGAATGCCCTTTCTCTACTTTGTCTCTCATCCTCTTCTGTGATCTACTACTTTGAGAAAGTTCTACTTGTTATCTATCCTTCACCTGCTCTATTACGCCTAGTGTCCAATATGCCCTGCTGAGGGGTGGCTCAGGGGGCTTCTGGTCAGGAGGCAAATATGGGGCAGTCACAACACATCGAATGCTAAAAGACCTGGGCTAATGTCTCTGGGTCTCACTTTGCTCAGCTGTATGATGCACGTGTGAGAAAGAATTGCTAAGAATCTGCAACCTCTGTCGTTTCATGGGAGAATTTAAGGACAAGGACATCCCAAGAAATCTCTATTGTTCTACAACCCATGAATTTTCTACTGTTCTAGAAGTAATGTCGGCCGTTTGGGAGTAAGGTTGGGGCGGAGCAGGCAAATCTGTCTATTCTTTTGTGGGAGGGATCTTCAGGCTTTGCTTCCACCTCTCGGCACACATCCCAGGCCCAGGCCCAGTTGAAAGGCTGCCTTTCCAGTTCTGTCGAGGCCTGCTGCGCACAGCTCAGTGGGACTGCGGCTGCTGCGATATCACTATGCCCTGGGGTGGCAGCAACATATGTTCCCTCTGTCACAGCACCTGTGAAGGAGGCTGAGGGATGGCAACCCCCAAGAGGGCAGAGTTCCACCTCTCCTGCTGACCTTGAGGAATCTATTCAGCCTGCTTTTCTGGGAGGCTTAAAGCAGAGGTAGAGGGGGTATATCAGCACAGCCCCAAAGCCCCCACTAATTGGGAAGTGACTCTTTCAATGGAGAGTAAAAGAACACATTTTAGCCACAGCGAGAGGGGTGAGGGTCAGACCACAAGGAGAACTTTCACTTTGGATGCTACAGTAGACTGTGACCTCAAGAGGTCATTCAGCCATGGTGCTTAGTCTCTAAGGATGCCTGTGAGGCCTGGGTCACTGGGAGGGATGGAAACAATGACCCCCAAATCCCCGTGCCAGCCTGTGACTCAGGAGTCAGAAGGTCCCTGTGATTAGAATAGAAGGACTTTGGCATTTTCCCTGGCCCAAGGCCCTTAGACAGAGGTGGGCAGCTACCACTTGGGGTCCAGGGCCCAGCTGTGTCCCCACCTTGCCCGCCTCCCCCCTCCTAAGTGCCTGGTTGCCCCTGGAGCCCCAGGCCTGCCCGCCATCTGGGCAGCTCAGAGGAGAGCCCATTGCCAAGGGAATGCCAGCATTGATTTATAGCCCGCAACCTTGGCAGGCTCAGGCTGTGTGCCCGGAACCTCCTTTGCTCAGGGAAGAGATGCTGCTCTTAAAGGGGCAGTGCAGAGGCATGCAGGAGTGTCCAGAATGAAAGCTGGCAGGGGGCTGGTGAGGAAGACTTCCACCCATCAGGACCTTGGGTGAATGCCACTCCCTAGGGAAGCTTCTTCACCACCCATCACACCCCTTATCATACACTGCCATTTGTAGACTTGGCCCAACTGTAACAAATTAATTGGTTTAGTGTCAGCCTCTCCAGATAGACTGTAAACTCTATGCGGGCAGGAATCAGACCCATGGTGTATCATCCATGTATATTCATCAGTAAGCACAGTGCCTGGCACCTAACAGAGGCTCAAAAAGAATTGCTCAAGTGTAGGAAAGAATAAATAAATTAAGGGGAGGCACCTGTGGCTCAGTGGGTAGGGCACTGGCCCCATATACCAAGGGTGGCAGGTTCAAATCCAGCCCCAGTCAAATGGCAACAAAAAATAGCTGGGAGTTATGGTGGGTGCCTGTAGTCCTAGCTACATGGGAGGCTGAGGCAAGAGAATCACCTAAGCCCAGGAGCTGGAGGTTGCTGTGAGTTGTGACACCACAGCACTCTACCGAGGCCATAAAGTGAGACTCTGGCTCTAAGAAAAGAAAAAAAGAATAGATAAATTAAAGTGCTTGTCCATGCGGTCTAGGGATGACCATGTACCTTTCTGTCACCTGCCATTGTTTTCAAGACCCAGTGCAACCTTCCTCTATCCCCAGGACCTCTCCCTCCAGGACCCCTTCCCCATCCCTGTCATATTAACTTGGGACCAATGGGACCAATCTATTACCCAGATACCCTCCCCCTTTTTCTGGATCACTGCTCTTAAGTCCTCCACACAATGTTCTTTTCCTCCCATTTTTCTTCCTCTGAGAACCTTTCTCAGATGACCTGTTGGCTCAATCCTGATTCGGATACTCTCTCCCCCACCCACTTCTCAGCTTCATTCATTCCCTCAGCAATATTTGCTGAGTATCTACCATGTGCTAGGCATGGCGTGTTGAGAATTTGTGAGTGAAAAAAACAGGCATGAACCCTGAACTCAAGTCCCTTACATTTCAGAGAGTGAGATGGACAAAAATAATATGTAAGCAAACAAGCGGGTACAGAAATGCAATTGTGATACCTGTCACGAAGGGGGTTGTCACAGACAGGGTGGACCCATTAAACTGGGTGATCAAAGGAGGTTTCTCTGAGGAAATCACATTTGGGCTGAGATTTGAAAGTTAAGGAGCCAAAAAATAAATAAATAAAAATTAAAAAAAAAAAAAGAAGAAGAAAGTTAAGGAGCCATGTAAAGGATGGAATAATGGCATTGTAGAAGCCACTCTGTCACCTGGGTCTGCACAGCAGAATCTCTGGGGTGAGGGGAGGGGGGAAAGCTCTTCCAAACTACACAGTCCCATCTCTTCCATGTTCTGAGAACTCCTACCTCTCCAATGTGGGAGTGCCATTCTCTAAAATCCTTGAAGAAGCAGAATCAGCCTCACCTGGGAGCTGGTTAGGAAAACACAGTGTCAGGGGCCACCTCAGATCTACTGAATCAGAATCTGCATTTTAACCAGATCCCTAGGTCATTTGCACACGCAGTGGAATTTGAGAAGCATGGCCCTGGGAAACGTCTCGAAAGCAGAACAAAGTATCAGGACATTAGGGGACTTAAAGCAGATGGGGTTGTTTGCTGAAGACTTTGGAGTCTGAGTGTGTACATGCTTCTGTGTGGGCTCTCTGAGGCTGTTCATCTTCAGGCCATTTTCCTTCCATTGGGATGGATTACCAGGACATATTGGCATCTTTACCCCACCATGACAATGCCCCCACTTCCACCTACAGCTGTGATTCAACCAGAATCTGTCAGCCTCTAGGTGGTAGGGACATCTCTGAAGCAAGGCAAGGTGAAGAGATCCCTTGTTCCTGACCTCCGGCAATCCATTTATTTGACCTGAGTCTCATAAAGGCGTCCTGATGAGCCCAATCGCTTGCTAATGGTTATGAGCTGAGACCTGGGATTTATGGCTGAGGCCTGTATGGCCATGAGCAGGAGTAAGGCTGTGCACAGGAGACCAGGTTCTGCCTGGCTTCAGTTCATGGAGGCCCATGCCCAGGGCCACAGCGGGACTATCACCCCCCCCTCTGAATTTGGGGCAAAGAGCACTTCCCTGGGTTGGGAGAGGTGGGCTGAGGAGAAAAAAGATCTCTGGCTGTGGATATCTCAGGGATGAACCGTGAATGGCTGGGAAACTGGCCCAGCTTGGCTGGTATGGGGGTCAGGGGAGACAACGGAGAAGTGAGTAAAAAGGGCACTGGGAATGGAGTTCAAATTCTGGATCTGCTCTTTACCAGTGTGTGACACCAGAAAAAAATCACTAAATGTCCCTAAGCCTCATTTTCCTCATCTATAGATGAGAATTATACTACTACCTCACAGGTTTGGAAGAATTAAATGAGACAATATTAGTAAAAGGCAGTTAGAACACCAGTTGTATATATTTAAGTGGGTTAAGAGGTTGGGATTCTAATTCCAGCTTGGCCACTAACTTGCTAGGATTCTAGCATTGGCTCTGTCACCAAGTGGCTTTGTGACCTGTTGCACATCACAGATCATTTCTAGGCCTCAGCTGCCCTGTAGATGCCAAGAGGGTGCAATGTTATTTTGGGCCCCTCCACCTCTGATGTTTTGAGGTTGAAACAAATCCTTGGATTGGAAATGGAGAGTGGGAAGGATGTGGGCCTCATCCTGGCCATACAGAGGCCATCATAGCAACTGTGACCTCAGGGCCCAATGTCGGGATAGGAACCCGAGTCAGAACTGCCACGCCTCCCTCAGTGATGTCATCCCGTGAGTACAGCCCCTGGCAGCATGTTGAGAACAGTACTGAGGAAGTCTGGGATGCAAGGAGTGATCAGGAAAGGCTGGTGGAGGGGTAGGGGGCCAACTGGGTATGGATGAAATACCTGAACTACTCTTTTGCATAAGTAGGTCTTCCAATAATCCTGCCTCCCTCTTCCTTCCCCAACAAGATATATATCCATATTCAGGCATGTGTGTGTGCACAAGCACCCCTTCCACACAGCAGATCCATGGACTCTGACCTGACTGGGAGAGTGAGCCAAGTGCAGTAGAGAAACACCCCCAAGGGGCCCCGGCAGAGACCTAAGGATTCCTAAACCACAGTGCAAAACAGGGTCCTCTGCCCTGTCCCTATGGTGGGAACATCCAGAAGCCAGTCACTGTGGGAGGCAAACGTGACTCTTGACACAGCCTGGAAGAGTCTACCCATCTCCCACTCTTTGCCCTCTACCCATATGCTGGTTTCTAGATCTTGAAACCCGGGAGAGGGGCTCAGAGAGCAGCCTATTCAATGATGTTTACTGAGCACATGCTAAGTGCCTGGCCCTGAGCCAGAAGCAAGGGCTAGGAGGAAAATTAGACTTGATTCCTGTCCTTGAAATGTCACAGCCTAGTAGGCAGAAAGACTTTAAACAGGTAATAATGACAACACAATGTGCTAAGGGACATTAACGTCCAGGATAACAGCCAGCCCATATTTGTGGGAGAGAGAGGCAAAAGGAAGATGCTTGAGTTGCTTTCTATAAGTTTTTGTTGTGGAAGATTAAAAACATACAAAGACAGAACCGTGTAATAAACCCCGGTTGCCTCATCACACAGCTGCAACAACCATCACCCCAAGGTCAATCTTGGTGCGTGGTATGTCTGTGGTTCCACCCACTCTCCACACCCCACCATTACTTAGAAAGATACTGGTTTGGTTTTGAAGGAGGAGCAACAGTTCCCAAGTTCACAAGTACTGGAGAGAGAGCTTACAGGCACAGGTGATGCCGTGCCCAGCGGCACAAGCGTGGAATCCCAGCAGGAGGCCTGGGGCAGGATGCTTTGGCCACTGTGCACATGGGCCATCTTTCACAAGGTGTTCCTTGCCACTTTTTTGGACCTAGGAGTCTCCCGGCCGGTCCTCCGCAGAGCCAAGGCAGCACAGAGCCGGCCCTGTGAGAGCAGGAACTGAGGAGGCCCAACTAAGGCTCCAGGCCTTGGCAGGGCCTCGCCTGGGCCCCGTGGGCCTAGGGCGCCCTGAACAGGCGCGCCGGGCACTGATGGGCACGGCGGGCGCAGTCGGGCCCTCCGCCCCGCATCGGCGCGCGCGGCCTTAAATATTACCCCGGAGTTTTCAATTATCCCTCCTTAATGGATTTGCAGGGGCTCTTTCATCAAGCGCGGGGTGGCTGGCTATGGGGGTGCGGGGAGCGCGCGGCGAGGGCTGGAGCTGGGAAAATGGCCCATATTTCAATATTAAAGCCCTTTACGATCGTCAGCAGCATGAAAGATGCTGCAAATAAAACGGAGCCGCCCGCGCCAGCCTCTCCATCTCGCAAGTTTTAATTAACGCTGAGAGGGAGGCGGCTGCCGGGCGGGGTCGGAGCCGGGCCAGGGACGGATCTGGGAGCCTGTCGCATCGCAGGGCCCGAGCCGGGCCGCGGGGATCTCGCCGGCCGGCCGGGAGGAGGCGACCGCGGTGGGCCGTGTCCCTGCGCGGCCACGGCGGGTGTCAGGAGAGACCGGGAAGGCGGAGGGGTGGGGGCAGAGGGTTTCTGCGCGCCTGCCCTGGTGTCGCCGAGTGCAGATGGCTATTGTTATTAAAGGGGAGGGACTTTGGCCGAAGGACTGAGCTCTTCATCCCAACGCCCTTTCCGCGTCGGCCCTTCGGCCTCGCTCCTTTCCGCCAACAGCTCGCGCCCCCGGCGCCCCCGCCCGCTCCACGCGGTTCTCCACGGACTCCCGTCTGCCGGCATTCTGTGGCCCTGGTTTCGGGGAGGCAAGACGCGCTCCTTGTGACCCGGAGCTCGAGGTCCCCGCCCCTCGCAGGCCCCTGTTCCGGGACGTCTGCTTTCTCCATCACTCCCCATTCTCCAGGAGCAGCACGCACAGAAGCGCCACTGTTCTGCCTTGGCAGCCGCCTGGCCCGACAGCTTGTGCCTGAGCAGCAGACCCATCCGTCAGGCGGGAAGGATGGAGAGACGTCCGGCTACCCACTCTGAGGACTCCCAAGGGAGACACCTCTGGCCTTGGCCCAGACTCCTCTCTTCCCTTCTCCCCATGCCTCCAACCTGGCCCCCAGCTGCCAGCTCGGTGTGTACTTATGAGTCCTTCCCCCCCTCCTCCCTACACACACAGCTTGGGGTCTCAAGTCCCGGAAAAGCACCTCATCTCATGGGTCACGCACTCAGAGGCCCTTACCCATCTACATCCACAAGGCAGGGCATAACTCTTTGGCTTAAAAGGATCCAGAGATCTCAGTGGACCACAATTCAAAGCTGAGTTAGCTAACCTACACTTTGGCTTTAACTAAGAACTTGGAGAAAACTCTAGAGTGGAGGAATCAAAAAAATAATACAAATAAAAGACATAGTCTTTATTCTTGGGTATTTATAGATACTTTGTTTCCTGAAACATTTTGCTGAGATCAAACTCTCTTTTAATGGTGCTACAGAGCTTGCAAGCACCAAGATGACAAATTCTATGTCAAAGCAAAAAAACAAAAACAAAAACCAACTTCTTCCTTTTTTGTTGTTGTTGTGGCAAAGTCTTGCTCTGTTGCCAAGGCGAGCGTGCAGTGGTGATATCATAGCTCACTGCAACCTCAAATTCCTGGGCTCACACTATCCTGCCTCAACCTCACCAGTAGCTGCAACTACAGACACACACCACCACCACACCCAGCTAATGAAAAATTAGTGTTTTTAGCGACAGGGTCTCACTATACTGTCCAGGCTGGTCCCAAACTCCTCACCTCAAGAAATCTTCCTGCTTTGGCCTTCCAAAGTGCTAGAATTACAGGGCCACCATACCTGGCCTCTACTTTCTTTCTGGTGTATATTTTTTCTTCTTGTCAATTTGTGATAATCATCTATCAAGCCTGCTTAAAATAGTGTATAATTATACAGTATGATTAGGAAGACAAAATACATACTTAAATAGTATAGGGAACAAGTACAAACTGCAAGTGCTATTGGATGTAGAGTAATAGGAGAAGACATGAAAATGTAATTAAAATTAAATATGAATGATTAAAAATCACTTATATTTGGCTTAATCAAGGAGGACTTCCTGGAAGAGGGAAGACTGGATTTGAAAGTAGAATGATGATATGAACTTGAAAAGAAAGTTCTTGATGGGGAAACACTGGTTCTAAAGTGAAACAGAGTCTATCTTTTATTTCAGGCTATAACACATTTTTCCTGACTGAATAAAGATGAAATAAGACTTGTGTGACAGTGACTGGATGTGGCGGCTCATGCCTGTAATCCTAGTACTCTGGGAGGCTGAGGTGAGTGGATTGCTTGAATGCAGGAGTTCAAGACCAGCCTGAACAAGAGCAAGACCCTGTCTCTAAAAATAACTGGGCATAGGGTGGCACCTGTGGCTCAGTGGGTAGGGGATCGGGCTCATATGCTGAGGGTGGCAGGTTCAAACCCAGCCCCGGCCGAACTGCAGCAAAAAAATAGCTGGGCATTGTGGCAGGCGCCTGTAGTCCCAGCTACTCGGGAGGCTGAGGAAAAAGAATCACCTAAGCCCAGGAGTTGGAGGTTGCTGTGAGTTGTGTGATGCCATGTCACTCTACCGAGGGCGATAAAGTGAGACTCTGTCACTACAAAAAAAAAATAAAATAAAATAAAAAATAAGTGGGCATTGGGGGTAGTGCCTATAATCTCAATTACTTGAGAGGCTGAGCAAGAGGATCACTTGAGCCCAAGAGTTTGAGGTTGCTGTGAGCTGTGACGCCACGTATTCTACAGAGGGTGACAAGTGAGACTGTCTCAAAAAAAGATAAAAAAGAGCAAAAGACTTGTGAGATAGTAGGAAGAAGTCGGGTGGGCAGTGGAATCCCTTGTAATGCTGCAGATTAAAGTGAATGGAGAGGCACCCTGAAACACCCCTGGTCCCAAAGAGTCCTTCCATAGTTGGCTATGGACTATGGGAGGGATACCTGGCCTCAACGATTTGGCCACTGATTCCTGTTGTACCATTAGATTTGGACGTAGGTCATTGAAGGCAGGAAAGGATCAACCACCAACCCTAATTTGGTTGGGAGAGGAGGGAGAGAGAAGCTAAGATGCTTTCCCTTTTGCCCAGATTATAAGGGGAAAAACTGAGGTCCATTCACTCTTCAGTCAGTCAGTAAATATGTACATATGTATGTATGTAGACAGAGTCTCACTCTGTTGACCCAAGCTAGAGTGCTGTGGTGTTATAGCTCACAGCAATCTCAAGTGTTCTACTTCCCTCAGCCTACCACGTAGCTGGGACTACAGGTGTGCACCACTACATGTGGCTAAGTTTTCTATTTTTAGTAGAGATGGGGACTTACTCTTGCTCAGGCTGGTCTCAAATGCCTGAGCTCAAGCAATCCACCTGACTTGGCTAGTCAAAGGCAAATCCTAGTGCTAGGATTACAGGTGTGGGCCACCACACCCAGCCTCAATAAGTATTTATTGAGCACCTACTATATGGCAAGCACTATAAGCACTACAGATCAGAGTTGATCAGGGCATAGTCCCTATCAATAAGGTGCTCACAGTCTACTGAAGGACATAGTTCACTCATTTGTTCTATTGTTTCATCAAAGATAAACCAAAGAAAAGTATTGAGCACTGGCTCGGCGCCTGTGGCTCAATGGGCTAAGGCACCAGCCACGTACACCTGAGCTCGCGGGTTCGAATCCAGCCCGGGCCCACCAACCAACAATGATGGCTGCAACCAAAAAATGGCCGGGCGTTGTGGCGGGCGCCTGTAGTCCCAGCTACTTGGGAGGCGGAGGCAGGAGACTCGCTTGAGCCCGGAAATTGGAGGTTGCTGTGAGCTGTGATGCCACGGCACTCTATCCAGGGTGACAGCTTGAGGCTCTGTCTCAAAAAAAAAAAAGAACTGAAGGATCTAACTCGATTTTCTCTTCTTTGAAGTACAATCAGGACAACTAAAAACAACTAAAGAAAAGTAAAATAAAAGCTAGACATACTTAGCTGGCTTCTTGGAATAATTTGCCTGAAGCACTTAATTTTCCCTCACGTATCACCATGCAGCTTTATTTCATGGGTCGTTTCAGGTCAAGAACTTGATTGTGGGATATTCTCCAAAATGGTCTGAAGCGTTCTGGCTCTGGCCAATCTGGCTGCAGCCTGGGCTGCACCTCAGTTATTTGCAACACTCAGGTCTCAGAGCCAACGATATCTGCAAATTGCCTTTGCTTGCAGGGTGAGCTAACCAGCTGTGCAGACAGCAAGGCTGCCCAAAGGGCATTTACATGGCTCAGCACTTCCCAGTGAAAAGGCTAACGGAGTGGGGTGAGTCCTGGGGAGGGTTTGGGAGGGTGCTCAGCTAGGGTGTCCAGAGAAGGGAGAACAGAATTGTCACCAACTTGTACAGACCCTAAAGAGGACATTCTGCCTGGGGCTGGAAGTTGTCTATGGCTTAGAATGGAGAAGGCAAAGGAAAAGCTATGGTGGTAGGAGCAACTCTGTGGGATGCATTTTATAAGCACACGGGATATTTTCTGGAACCCAGGGCCTGGCCCA
This sequence comes from Perodicticus potto, assembly GCA_963574655.1. Taxonomy (NCBI): domain Eukaryota; kingdom Metazoa; phylum Chordata; class Mammalia; order Primates; family Lorisidae; genus Perodicticus; species Perodicticus potto. Next base: position 14,359 of record CAUYRH010167068.1, on the reverse strand, counting down.
GGTGTCTGTCCTCCCACCCCCTGTTCAGCCAGATCGTTTCCTTTGGAGCCCCCTGTGGGTACCAATTTCAGAGTGAGTGCAGGGAGCCATGGCTGTGCCAGTGGCCGAAGCACCTGCCCCTTTTTGTTGTTGTTGCTGAGCCAGAGTCTCACTTGGTCACCCTTGATAGAGCGCCCTAGCATCTTAGCTCACAGCAACCTCAAACTCTTGGGTGCAAGTGATCCTCTTGCCTCAGCCTCCTGAGTAGCTGCGACTAAAGGTGCCAGCCACAATGCCTGGCTATTTTTTAGAGTCGGGGGTCTCGCTCTTGCTCAGGTTGGTCTCAAACTCCTGAGCTCAGGCAATGCAACTGCCTCAGCCCGCCAAGGGCTGGGATTACAGGCGTGAGCCACTGTGCCCAGCTCAAAGCACCTGACATTTACACAGGGGCAGCTTCTTGCAAGGCTTCCAGGTTAACTGATATGAGAGCCAGCAGGAGGGGTGTTGTCTTTACTGGGGGCCAGCCCATGACATGTTGGAGCCATTCTCACCCAATGATGAGTCTCTTGCTCCTCCTTTCCCCCCTGTGAAGAGCCTGCAGGTTCCCCGCCCATCACACTCCAGAAATGGAAGCTGAGCCCTATTCAGCGTTTCCAAGGCTCTCTATGGAAGAATCCAGAACTGCTGGTCCAGGACTGTGCTACTGTAGCAAGAGCTGATGCAGACAAAAGACCCCAGGCACCAGTTGGAAGAGGAAGTGGCTTTATTCACCGGCTAGGAGACTCTGAGTAGTCTAATGTCCCCAAAACCAAACCCATCAGCTGAATCTCGGTCCTTTCTTTTATACATTTTAGGGCTTGGGTGCATGTGAAAGTCTTGTGATTCAGGGAAAGGTCAGGTTGGCCTACGCCCTTGCTGCAGGGTCACCTGTCCTCAAAAACAACAGAAGGTTAGGGAAGTTAGAAGGTTACTACGCAGGTCCAGCAGGTACCCTGCAAAGGGCATATAGATAACAGAGACATCTGCAGTAGGGGTAACAATTAGTGGCTTTCATACGTGTCACAGGCTGCTTGGCTAATGCCTGTACAGAGTTACTAGGACAGAGTCTAGCTCTGTTTTACTCCCTTGCCTCACTGCCACCACTGGGGACTGGGATCGGCAGGGTAGTGAATCATCCGGGCTCTGAAAGCAGGCTGTGAGGAAGGGCATTTGGATTTATTCCTATGTCTTAAGTGGTCGAAGCCTCAGTTTCCTCCTAATATGGTTACTGTTGCTACCATGGCTACTGGTTGTGAACAACAGTGAGTTAATGTGTGGGAGCGCCTGGGAGCCTGGAGCACGGTAAGCACAAGGTTAACTGGTGTCAGATTAAAGGGCTGGTTCTGTGTGGCTTGAGCGCTGGCATACATTAACAGCAACAGTAACACAGAACCATCACCTACTGCGTGTTCCCTGTGGTGCCAGGGCTCCTCAGTCTTGGTGGGGGGGCACACACAAACCCCACTCTCTAGGGATGTATCTTAAACCTGCTGTGTAAGTCAAATTAGCATGTTAGTTCCCCCCAGGGATATACTGAGTCAAAAGAAAGGACTCAACACTATAGGTTAAAAATGGTTTCCTGAACCCAAGACATTCTAATATTTATTTACTTACTTTCTTATTTATTTATTGAGATAGGGACCCGCTCTATCACCCAGGAGGCTGGAGGGCAGTGGCATGATCATAGCTCACTGCAGCTTCAAACTCTGGGCTCAAGCAACCTCTTGCCTCAGCCTCCCAAATAGTTGGGAATACAGGTGCCTACCACCATACCTTGCTAATTTTTCTCATTTATTTTTTCTTGTAGAGGCAGGGTCTCACCGTGTTGCCCATGCTGGTCTTAAACTCCTGGGCTCAAGCTATCCTCTCACTGTGGCCCCCCAAAGTGCTGGAATTATAGGCATGAGCCTGGCCATTTTAATTATTTAAATATATGGACACATGTCACATTTACAGCCCTAGAGTCTCCAAGTGCTCTCTCTCTTTTTCTTTTTTCTATTAGGAGAACTTTAGTGGGAAAGTTTGATAAAATCTGTCTTCAGGAAATAATTCAACAGAAGCTGAAACCTCTAGGTATAGAGATGATTGTTCGCAGTATTATTGCTATTCCCAAACCCCCTTCCCCCTCCTGACTGACCCCTCCTCATCCTTGAGCCCTGCTCAAGTGCTGTGTCCCAGGCTGGACAGAGGCTCCCCCTCAGTCCTTGTAACCCTCCATATGTCACTTTAACGTGACACCTACCACCCTACATTTTTGTGGATTCCTTAGTATTCTAAGTAGGCTACACCTGGTCGAGGACTGGGACTTTTATTGTCACACTCACCAGCATTTAGCACTGTCCAGATACACAGGGTTTGCTGAGACTACGGATTTCTCTTGCCCCAGCTGCAATGAGAGCTGGGTCATGTCATTACTTTTGGTCTGCAGAAGGAACTCCATCAGCCAAGCTGAGACTGGCTGGGGCGGAGCGGCCAGGTCTCTGTACCACCAACCTCGGAACCCACAGATTCCTGCGGCCTGAGGCCAGTCACTCACCTGGTGCCCTTTCCCAGATCTTAAGTCATTTAGAGCAGGCAAGAAAGCAGTTCCTCAACGGAAGCTTCATGAAGTTAAGTGTATTTCATATGTCATTGGGCTTGGTGAGGGGACAGCTGGGCCTGATAAATAAAAATGCCCATTCAGTCTCATTAAGCTCTCACTGTGAGCCTCAGTGCCACCCAGAACAGACAAGACTCTGCAGTGTGGCTTGGAGCTGGGCCTATCTTAGAATTCATTTAATGCAAACGGTTACATTAATGCAAAAGGCAAGCCACTGACCCTATAAATAACTTAAGCTAAGTCCTGCTGACAGCGGGAAGTCTGACACATGAAATACCGCAACTTTCTCAGTTGTGAATGAGGCAGTGACATTAACATTACCTTCCCAGATTGGAAGACAGGACCATAGGAGCCTAGCCTGGCAAGGTGGCATCCTTCCCACTAGCCCGATGAAAGGAGCTTTAGAGAGCAGGTGGGGCAGGCAGAATAATGTCCCTCCCAAAGTTGTCCTTGCTCCAATCCCTGGAACTGTGAAGGTGTTATCCTAGGTGTGATTAAATCAAAGACCTTGAGATGGGGAAATTATTCTGGATTATCTGGATGGGCTCAATGTATTCCTACGGATGTATTCTTAAGGGTTGTTATAAAGGAAAAAGGGAGGCAGGAGATTCCAAGAAAGAGATGTAAGGATAGAAGGAGAGATTTAAAGTTGTATGTGGCTGACTTTGAAGATGGAGGAAGGGGCCTTGAGCCAGGGAATACAGGCGGCCTCTGCAAACTGGAAAAGGCAAATAAATATATCCTCCCCTAAACCTGCAGAAGGCTCACAGCCCTCCTGACTCTGAATTCAGAATGCTGACCTGCAGAACTGTTAGATAAGTTGATGTTGTTTTAAGCCAATGAGTTCGAGGTAATTTTTTTTTTTTTTTTACAACATACATAGGAAATTCATAACAGCAGCTGATTACTCTAAAAATGCTTCTATTTAAGCTCCCTACTTTTTTTTTTTAAGACAGAGACTTACTTTTTCATCCTCAACAGAGTGCTGTGGCATCAGGTGCCTGCCACAGCATCCAGCTATTTTGTTGTTGTTGTTGTTGTTGCAGTTTTTGGCTGGGGCTGGGTTTGAACCCACCACCCCTGTCTCTAAAAATAGGTGAGTGCTGGGCACCCTACTCCTTTAAGCCACAGACGCCGCCCATCACCCACCTATTTTTAGAGACGGGGGTCTCACTCTTGCTCAGGCTGGTCTTGAATTCCTGAGCTCAAGGAATTCACCTGCCTTGGCCTCCCATAGTGCTAGGATTACAGGCATGAGCCACCGCTCCTGGCTTAAAACCCTTTCTTTCTCATGGATTCCTTTCCCACTTTTTCCTTGGTTTCTGGAGCAGGGTGAGGGCTGGGAGGGAAGGTTTGGAGGAGGTAAGGATACCCTCAGTGTCCGCCAACCACTCACCCATGTGCAGTGACATTGTACTGCTCAGCAAAACTTCCAACAGAAGTTACGGTTTTCTTATTTTGCTTTGTTTGTTTGTTTGTTTGTTTGTGGGAGAGATGAGTTGATTAGGCTGTCTTGCCTCAAGGCCGGCAGGTGCCATAAGTAACCATGGTTAAGCAATATGATGTTATTCTTATGTAATTAGTGTTTGACTGGGAACCACTGTTGCTCTGGCCTCTGTGTAAGGCTCCTTTCTGCCTATGTGGACTTCCTATGCCAGCTCGCCTGCCGCCATGAGCTGGATGATGGGCAGATCTCAGTCATCTTCGGCTCCTTGGCTTTTCCCCCATTTGTCGAAATCCAATGTGAACCTCCCTGCCCTCCATGCTTGCCTCACCTTGTTCTTTGTTGTTGTTGCTGTTGTTGTAGTTTGGCCAGGGTCGGGTTCAAATCTGCCATCCTTGGTATATGGGGCCTGCGCCCTACCCACTGAGCCACAGGTGCTGCCTGCCCCACCTTGATCTTAACACTTTTATATTTAACAACGCTCCTGCGTGATTCCTGTCCCCCCATGTACCCCTCCCAGCCCCTGTTGTTGGTTGTTTTGTCTCGGGCCACCAGCCTTTCCCGAATGTGGCGGGTCACATTTGTCAGTTGCACTAGGTTGGACTCTTGACGCTGCCTGGTGGAAGTGACTGGCTCCGAGACTCTGTCATCCAACATCCTGCAGTCTTCCATAGCAGGGCTATTTAGACTTTAGTGACACCACTAAGTAAGTCTGAGGATTTATTAAAATGCAGGTTCTATGCAGTGGTCTGGGGTGGGGCTGAGATTCTATATTTCTAACAAGCTTCAGAGGCTGCCCTGATACTGGTTCTGGATCACACTCTAAGTGGGAAGGACGCAGAGGGCCGAGGTTCCGTATGTCTGGTGCCCATTCCCAGCCCTCCCATGGGCACACAGCTTTAGTAGAACCTTGCTACTCAAAGTGTGGTCCCCAAAGAGGCAACATTGGTAAATCCTGAGAGCTTGTTAAAAATGCAGGCTCCCAGCCCCCATCCGGCAGACCTCTGAATCACAGCCTGAAGTTTAATAAGATCCTCCAGGTATTTCCTATGCATGTTGGACTTGGAGAAGCATTGTTTTAGAGACTGGTTTTCAGTCTTAAGCATGCATCAGAAGCAGCTGGAGAGGTTGTTGAAAGACCCTGCTGGGCCCACTCGCAAGGTCTGTGATTTACTTCATCATGGATGAAATACAAGAATTTGTTTTTCTAACAAGTTCCCAGGAAATACTGATGTGTTCGGCCCAGGGACTCCACTGCCCTATAGTAAGCCCATACCTGAAGTCTGATGGCCAGCATACCCCAACCAGAAGCTCTACAATGGATCCCCACGGACACACTTGCTCTAGCATTTGAATTCTAAAATCTACCTGATTTTTTTTTTTTAATACTGAATTTTTGATGGTTTCCTTTAAATAGTATATGCATTTTTATTTTATGAAATTTTTAAAAAGAAGCAACAGGTGCTGGTTACAGCTCCATAGACAACTGTTTGACCTTGACAAGGAATTCTATGTCTCCGGGGCTTCGTTTTTTTCATCAAGAAAATAAGAGATCTTTGAATGAGGCTCATAAAATTCTATGTGTTAGAGTCTACTTTTGATATCTCAGGTGAAGGCAGAAGCTGAAAATTCCTGAATCTTGGCTGTTTCCTTATTTCTTGGTCATATCCATGATTTATGTAAGTTAGGATTGTAACCCTGAACTATAATTGATATAATGGGATAATAAAATCCCTTTCTTCCCAGTTTTGTTTATTATAAAAACAATACCACAAAATACTGAAGACAGTTTAAGTCAGAGGAAAGACTTTATGCCACTCTAACACAGCAGCTGTTTTCACTTTGCTGGGAGTGGAGAATCAGGGAGCTGGCGAGCATTTGTTCCGAGTCTGTACTTTGCATTGTTCATAAACATGCCACCAGCAATATGTAAATAAATTAGCTTTGCTATGAAGCCACTACCACTGGCATTTAACTTTGGCTAATGTGACAAGTGCAACTGCTAGCTCATTGATGTTTTAAGTTGTAATGCTTTATTATTAGAGATGTGGACCATTTTTTCCCATTTGTTTGCTATCTGTATATTCACTGAGTTTCCTCATCTGTGGATTATCTGTTTAACAGAGAAAGCCACTGAAAAGTGCTTTGTGCAAGGCCTGCCGGCCAGTAACAATCTCAACAATAGTGGTTTGCCACCTTCCTTAGCCTCCTTTTCTTCTCTGGGAAATACTAGGGATGTGGTAAAACTGAATGAGACGTTTCATGAGGAGGGTCTAGCACAGTGTCTGGCAGACAGAAAGGGTGGTCTTCTGGTGTTCTTTGCCCATCTGCCAGGGCTGGGTGGTATTCTAAATTTAACCGATATCCATTTTAACAGTGACATTTCCATGAACACATTTGGGGGAAAGTGATGTCTTGTTCAATTCGGTAGCCCAGTTTTCCTTATTTGCAAAATGGGGCTAATAATGTATCTACTCATTGGGTTGTGGTCATTAAATGAGATAGATGATCCATGTAAAATGTTTAGTCTTGTACCCAGCACATAGGAAACAGTCAATGAATAGCTTTCTTATTTGCTCTGTCACATTTATATCCAAAGAGATTATTATTGTCAATTTTAATAATGTTTGTCAGATCGCTTTCCAAAAATTCAAAGTGGATCTCATTTAAATTTAGAAGAATACTCTGAACTTTGAATTGAAAGACTTATTTGCATTTTGAAAGTCTCAAGCAACACATTATACTAAGCAACACATTATACTAAGCCTGCTCCCAAAGCTTTCATTTAAGAAACAAGGAGAAAATATTGTTGAAATAAAGACATTTGCATAGTGTCAAGCTGAAATAACTATGGTCAAAAAGAAAGCACCTTTTAAAAATTCCTGTTTGTTGGCGGCAAACAACTGCAGATATATTAGCAGACTCTCTTGAGAGAATTCCATCCAACATTACAAAAAGATTTACCAGGGCACTTAGATTAACTATGAAGGATTTCAAGTCGAAGCCGTATATATGTATTTTTTTCATATATTCCTGAAAATAGGGCACTCCCAGGAGGAGCTTTCTCATTTCCTGCAACACAGGAAATCAATAACAACACTTTGTGTGTCTAAGGTACTTTATCATCTGCAAAGCATTTTCTAGTTTGATTCTCACAGCCATCCACGAAGGAGGTGAAGTAGATTTACCCTCTTTATATTAGACATGGGAACACTAAACCACACAGAAGTTCTGACTTGGTCAAGATCCCACAGCTAGTAGCAGAGCTGGGTCTGTGAACTTTAGAGCGAGGTGTCTTCTCACCGCATTCCAACTAGCTCTACTAAAACTCACTGGTCTTGTTCAGACACACCCAAATCATTGTAGGTGGGGGAAGAATATTTCTAAACCCTTAACGATAATTCCCAGTTGGTTTTCAAAAGATAAGCCTTGCCAGTAAAGATAAGAGCATGCTAAGAGCCATCGAGGATGGAAAGGTAGGTATGCTAGTGCCGACTACCCTGATTCTACCTGGAGATTCTACTTGATTCATTGGGCTGTGTCAGAGTGCACACCTTTTGGTTTTCAGGGACTTGGAGATCTCTTAAATAAGTATAGGGTGTGTTTGTTAAAGATGCTGAAATGCTGATATGGAAAGGGAACAGTACACAAATCCGCATCCCTGGGGGACTTGCCCCAGGCAAGGACTTCCACAGGTGGGGACTTACAAGGTCTCCCAATTGATGCCCTTGTGGAGCCAACAGAAGGGGTCTAGGAAAGACACCTTATTGGTGCCAAGCAAGGACACGTCATGCACCACTCCCAGGTCCTTGCAGTATCATGTTCGTGAACATTCTTTTGGCCACGTGATTTAGAGTACTCCATGAACCGAGCACAGAAGGCTTCAGATGCTGTGATAAGACTACAAATGCTGACTGTTTCAAATGAGATTAGACAAATAGCCTTCTTAGACATCTATGACAAATACTGATAACTGTGCGTTCATTTATGCTATCGCAGAGTTCACTCCTGCCTGCTTAGTCCTCCTTGCCGGGAAAGACACTACTGGGCACTTTTTGCTACTGTGGCTGCTTCTCTCCTGCCTTACCCACTGGAGATCTGCTAAGACTGCTGGTTTGTGGGTCAGGTGACCTGGGTGGGAGACGGGTTCCACTGCAGTCTATGGTCATGGGCAAGGCAGTCTCCAAGCTGAGCCTCGCTTCCTGAGTGGCGACGGTGATGTGGAGATAACAGTGTTTATTCTCTTGCGCACACAGGTGGGGTGAAGGTGATAAAGTATGTTGAAGAGTGTTGACAAGCTGAAAGAACAATTTTTTTTCCGGAGTTTTTTTTTCACTTGATATTTTTCAAATTATGAAAGTCCAGTTGGTTGCAGAAGGTAAAGCAATTCAAAGACAAGTAAAGAAGAAGCTCACCATTACTCATTTCTAATCTCAGCCTGCTCCTGAGATAGTCAAAGTCTAGACCCTTAGGAGTTTCTGTTACTCGTATAAGTTTGTGCAGGCAAAAATACTGGGGCTTGGGTTTATTTCTTTTTATTGAAACAGGTGCATCCCAAATACTTAGCCCTGCAACTTGCTGCTTCCTGGACATCGCATGAACATCCCTGCAAATCTGCGAGTGTAAATTTAGTCTTTGTTTCCTTAATTTCCTTGTGAACACATGTTCGTACACACACACACCCTAGGCTGTGTATCCTTCACTTTCCTCATGTTCATATAGTCATACAAAATATTTATATACATATATACTCCTCCAAGGATTTTTAAAATTTTGTTTCAAAAATGGAATAGCATATGTATTATTTTTATCTCATTCAATAAAACCTCATGAAACTACCTACAGTTTAACTGATTTAGCACATGATTTTTAATAGCTGTATATTATTTTATGGGGTGGAGGCAGCTTTGCACTGGTAAATGTATAACCACCATCTCTCTCAGGGAGAGCCCTGACTGCCAGTGTTTGCTGATACTTGTGCCCTAAATATTCCCACCATGTTTGATTTTAAGCTACCAATGTGATGGTTGGGGAAAGCGGGGTTGAGAGGAGATGGCTCCAGCAAACTATTAGTGGGAGGTTCCATATTAATTTAGCACCATTCGTTTCCAGATTTTTTTCTCCCACTACAAAGAGTGATGAATTAAAGCAATCTTATAGCTCTATTTTCAAATTGATTCTTTTGTTTCTAGCAGTTATATTCCCTAAGTGTGAAGTTGTTGAGTCATAAAGAATACAGATTTTTAAAAAAAAATTTAATAAGGCCTGCCAGATTGTGTTTCAAACAGCTTTCTTAAAAGGCAGCTACAATTTTCATTTCTACCACTAATATAAGAGGCAACTTTTTTCCCCAGCATCTCTGAGAGCAATCGGTACTAATATTCTTTTATAATTTTCATCAGTCAATGGATTTAAAGTGAGAACTCATAGTTTTTTGTTACTTATTTTCTGTTTCCCTGACCTCCATCACTTTTAAACATCATTTCTTGTTTTTGGCCATTTGGATTTGGCCATTTAGATCTGTCAAAAGACAAACCTACAACAAATTTAAAGATCTCTTTGGCTTTATTTGCAATGCTAGAATCAGGCAACCCTGCTTTCCATTAAATAGAGTGAGTGTTCAGTAAGCTGAGCAGAGAAGTTTAGTTTCGTGTATAGAAAAAGGGCAGAAGAAAGCAAACAAAGAATACAATCGAATGGGTCACTGCCAAGTTGCTTTCCTTATAAGGTGAGGGCATGGAGGCAAAACAATAGAAAGACAATTGATTAGTTAACACCAGGTTACTTCAGGTTCAGAATTAAAACTTTTTATCCTCTTGATTACAGATTGAAACTGGCCAGTTTGGAGAATTACTATTTCTCTCTCTCTCAGTTTGTCAGAAGGTCAACTTTGTTTTAAAGGGAACCTTAGCATATGTGACTCTATATTGATTTTTAGTCTATTGGGGCCTGGTACAGGAGCTTAGTTTTAAACAAAGGACTCCTTATACTTGAATAATTTTTCTCCTTTGGTCAGAGTCTCACCTAAGTGAGATCATGCATTTCTTTGAGTTTTTGTCATTAACCTTCAACAGAGACTCTTTGATGGATGGTTGTATGCGAACTTTTTTTTTTGGAGACAGTCTCACTCAGTCTCCCTAGAGTTGAGTACTATGGCATCATAGCTCACAGAAACCTCAAACTGTTGGGCTCAAGCGAGTCTCTTACCTCAGCCTCCCACGTAGCTGGGACTACAAGTGCCTGACACAATGCCTGGCTATTTTTAGAAACAGGACTCACTCTGGCTCAGTCTAGTCTTGAACTCCTGAGCTCAAGCAATCGGCCTGCCTTGGCCTCCCAGAGTGCTAGGACGACGGGTATGAGCTAGGATTACAGGTGCCCGGCCCTGTATGCAAACATTTAAAACTTCTAGAGAAGATACAGTATGCCAGGGAGACGACTGTGGTGACTCTCAGGTAATGCCAACTGTTTGGAGTATGTTCCTTAGCCAGAGTCCCCTTGAATTGAACCAACTAAAATCAAATATTTCACAGAATGAGCCAGATAAAGACGCTACCTGTTTTAACCAAGTAGGCTGTTTGTTAACTTTTCGCGACTGAGTCTCTGATATATTTACCTATGTACAGCAAGGAAGTGTCAGCGGTCACATAAACTCCTTCCTGTTGGTGAGTAGGTAGCAGCGTTAGCATCTAGCACCCCAGAAATAGATTACATTAAAGCAGAGAATACTAACTCCATGAAACAGGCCACTGGTACGGTTTGGACAAACAGTTGTGTTGGGGATGTTGCTAATGTACCCATGAGGTGGATGAAAGGACCTCGTAGGTCCCGTAAAAATTTGGGTTTGACATGACAGACCCTATGCTCCAAGTTACCAACAGCAACCACTGATGGTGAAATTCTAGCTACAGCATTATCCTGCCAAGTGAAATGAGTAGGCAAGGAAAAATTAAGAGGGGTGAGATTCTTCTTCTTCTTCTTCTTCTTTTTTTTTTTTTTTGAGACAGAGTCTTACTATGTTGCCCTCGTTAGAGTGCCGTAGCATCACAGCTCACAGCAGCCTCCAACTTTTGGGCTTAAGTGATTCTCTTGCCTTAGCCTCCCAAGTAGCTGGGACTACAGGTTCCCGCCACAACACCTAGCTATTTTGTTGTTGTTTTTGCAGTTGTCATTGTAGTTTAGCTGGCTGGGGCCGGGTTTGAACCTGCCATCCTCAGTGTATATGGCCAATGCCGTAACCACTGTATGATGGGCACTGAGCCAAGATTCTTCTTATAATGATTGTCTTATCCCAGCAGTCTTGGGAAGAGCAGTCCACTGCAGGAAGCCAGCAACTACTCTTTGTTGTTTTTTTTTTTTTTGAGACAGAGTCTCACTTTGTCACCCTGGGTAGAGGGTCATGGCATCATAGCTCACAGCAACTGCAAACTCTTGTGCTCAAGAGATCCTCTTGCCTCAGTCTCCTGAGTAATTGGGATACAAGTGCCCACCTCAATGCCTAGCTACTGTTTTTAGAGACAGAGTTTTACTGTTGCTCAGGCTGGTCCCAAATTCGTGAGCTCAAGCAATCTACTTGCCTCGGCCTCCCAAAATGCTAGGATTATAGGCTTGAGCCACCTCATCTGCCAGAAGCCAGCAACTTCTCATCTTGGTTTGTAGTTGAATGTCTTTAGTTGGGACATTGGGTGTTTCTGGTCAAGCTGTATGTGTGGCTCATACATTAGGCTAGAGGTCTGAACCTTGAAATTTACACTGAGTTGTCCAGAGGAGTTCTTGGTCTTCGTTGCAAGAATTTCTAAAACTCTAATGAAACAACTCATAAGCTTGTAAAACTGCTAAGCAAGATCAAACAGACCAAAAACGAATTCCTTGAGATTGAATGAACTAATAAAAAAGAATCACAGGTTTTTACATCTCTTTTTATTTGGTTCTTTTAATATTTTGTTTTCCAGACCTTTTTTGTCTTTTACACCATCTACAGTTTATAGCAATGTGGAAAAGTTACACATTTGTAGACAAAAATTGAGCTATTTGTTTTTCCTCCCTACCTGATTCCTCCAAAAATTGATAGGTAAAAGGAGGTATCGAACCAAAACACACAAGACCAAGTGTAACAAACATGCAGGGAAGTTTATTTTATGATTGGAATACACGTGGGCTGAAATCTAAAGAGATGTCAGCCACTTTAGGGAGGGAGGCAGATCTCTTTATGGCAGACAGAAGAGCTAGCTTTACAGACAAGTCTTTCTTATCAGGGTGCCAAGGACGTGTAGCTCATTATTGGCAGTTCTTTTTATCAGGGTGTCAGATGCTTGGGGAGTAAGCATATTTCTTACAGGTTTGCAACGGGACTGGTGCCAGGAGGTGATGAGCCTGTGGCATGTCTCCCTTATCTGAGTTATGTCCACCTGTAACAGAGTCTCACAGAATAGTTTTTTAGATCTAAGATGGAGTTAGCTTGGCCCACCTAAAAATCTATATGTTAATATCCTTATTTTTATGATAAATATAGTTATTTGCATAATTTCAATAAGAATGTGCTTTCTTTATAATATGATACAATTGGAAATGTTGGTCATATTACCAAGGCTTTGATTGGATACCTAGGATGCCTGGCTTCATGTAGTCCGAGCCTTCCAGTGAAGGAGGAAAAAGTTGTCACTTCCTGGCAGGCCTAGAAGCCTCACAAGGCCTTGGTTTGGCCTTTAGCACTGACAATCTCAATCTGAGATTCTTTGTCAAAATTTCCAGCAAAGTTAATGTAAAAGGAGCCTGCATGTATGTAAATAGTCAGGATAAGTTTGAGACTAAATTTATTTAACGAAGAAATTTGTTTTACCATGATTATCTTTGGTGGGAATGAAGATGACTGTAGAGAGAAAAATTATGTTTTAGAAGAAAACAATAGCACACATGCTATTGGATTATAGCCTGTTTATTGTTTTTTGAGTGTTTGTTATCTACCTGTATAATGGATTGTATTCTGAATTTCTCTGGTGTTTTCTAATATCTGGCTACAACTCTGCAATGAAGAGATCCCTGTCTCTTAAAAAAAAAAAAGGCAATATCAGCTCAGCACCCATAGCACAGTGCTTATGATGCCATCCACATGCACTGAGGCTGGTAGTTTCAAACCCAGTCCGGGTCAGGTAAACACCAATGACAACTGCAATGAAATTAGCTGGGCATTGTGGCAGGCACATGTAGTCCCAGCTAGTTGGAAGGCTGAGGCAAGAGAATCGCTTAAGCCCAAGAGTTTGAAGTTGCTGTGAGCTGTGATGCCACAGCACTCTACAGAGGGTGACAAAGTGAGACTCTGTATAACAAAAGAAAAAAAAATCACAACAAAGCAGATTAACTGTGGACGATAAGACTTAAAATGTTCATAAATAGGCTTGGTGCCTGTGGCTCAAGCAGCTAAGGTGCCAGCCAAGTACACCTGAGTTGGCAGGTTCGAATCCAGCCTGGGCCCGCCAAACAACAATGACAACTGCAACCAAAAAAAATGGCTGGGCGTTGTGGCAGGCACCTATAGTACCAGCTACTCGGAGGCGGAGGCAGGAGATTTGCTTGAGCCCAATAATTGGAGGTTGCTGTGAGCTGTGATGCCACGGCATTCTATCTAGGGTGATAGCTTGAGGCTCTGTCTCAAAAAAAAAAAAAAGTTCATAAATAAAAACTTGATGAGAGTTCATAAGAATGCAATTGACAAGGATGTTTTGACATAGTAATTAAAATTACAACTGATAACAAGATACATTGGATTCTAGGAACTTAAAATAATTTTGGAACACTTATCAAGAACATATCTGTACAAATATAACTCAGAAAATTAAGTATCATTTCTTATTTTGGCAATGTTTCCCATATAATTTAACATATAAAGAAGCCCAATTGCTTTAATATATCTCTTTTATAGATCCTTTGAGAAATTCCAGGGCTCTCTGTGATGTCCCAAAGTTAGTTCAGGTCAAGAGGAATTAATTTCAAAATTCGATTTTGGAAAGTTTATGAAAATAAAAGTTCAAAACACTTGAGCAAAAACAGGATCTTAGGTGACTGTGAAGTAATATTCATTTAATCAGACTAATAATTAAAAGACTTCAAAAAAAATTACATGTCTGCTGAAATAGAAAACCCTTAATTCTTTAACTCAGTCCTTTTTTTTTAATTTTTATTAAATCATAATTGTGTACATTGGTGCAATCATGGGGCACAATGTGCTGACTTTATATACAATCTGAAATATTTTCATTGAACTATTTAACATAGCCTACATGGCCTTTTAATCACTATAT
>CAUYRH010167065.1:0-29188 GCA_963574655.1 Perodicticus potto | reverse complement strand
CGTGACGCACACCGGTCCTGAGGACGGGAGGTAGGACGTGACGCACACCGGTCCTGAGGACGAGAGGTAGACGTGAGGTGCTCCGCCCACCCGTCCAGAGGACGTGAGGTGGGACGTGAGGTGCTCCATCCACCCATCCAGAGGACGTGAGGTGGGATGTGAGGTGCTCCGCCCACCCATCCAGAGGACGTGAGGTGGGACGTGACGCACACCGGTCCTGAGGACGGGAGGTAGGACGTGACGCACACCGGTCCTGAGGACGAGAGGTAGACGTGAGGTGCTCCGCCCACCTGTCCAGAGGACATGAGGTGGGACGTGACGTACACCGGTCCTGAGGATGGGAGGTAGGACGTGAGGTGCCCCGCCCACCCGTCCAGAGGACGTGAGGTGGGATGTGAGGTGCTCCATCCACCCATCCAGAGGACGTGAGGTGGGACGTGATGTGCTCCGCCCACCCGTCCAGAGGATGTGAGTTGGGACGTGAGGTGCTCCATCCACCTGTCCAGCGGACGTGAGGGGGGACGTGACATGCTCCGCCCACCTATCCAGAGGACGTGAGGTAGGACGTGACGTGCTCCATCCACCTGTCCAGAGGACGTGAGGGGGGACATGACGTGCTCCATCCACCTGTCCAGAGGACGTGAGGGGGACGTGACGCCTACCGGTCCTGAGGATGGGGGGTAGGACGTGAGGTGCTCCGCCCACCCATCCAGAGGACGTGAGGTGGGACGTGACGCACACCGGTCCTGAGGATGGGAGGTAGGACGTGACGTGCTCCATCCATCCGTCCAGAGGACGTGAGGTGGGACGTGATGCACACCGGTCCTGAGGACGGGAGGTAGGACGTGACGTGCTCCGCCCAAAGGTCCAGAGGACGTGAGGTGGGAGGTAGCACTCCGCGCACCTGTCCTGAGGACGTCAGGTGGGACATGACGCGCTCCACCCACCCATCCAGAGGATGTGAAGTGGGACATCACGGGCTCCGCACACTCGTCCTGAGGACCTGAGGTGGGACATGACGTGCTCCGCCCACCCATCTGGGGGACCTGAGGTGGGATGTAACTCGCTCCACACACTCTTCCTGAAGACCCGAGGTGGGACATGACACGTTCAGCCCACCCTTCTCGGGGACCTAAGGTGGGACGTAACGTGCTCCCCTATCCTTCCATCCTTGAGTGGCTCACCACTAGTACAGGTGATAAGCCAACCAATTTTGCATGTTCTCCAAGCTCTGCACTGTTTTATCCCTCACCTGGACTCAAACCATGGACCTAAGCTCCAGCTGTGCCAACTGTGCCATACCTCGGTCATTCCAAAGCATCTCTTGTCTCTGTGACTAGTTCCCTCGATTAGAAAACCCACCGTTCTTCGTCCGTTGGTGAATTTCCCCCAGCACTCAGGCCTCAACTAATAGGTCGCTTTGTTCAGGATGCTTCTTGCACACAGCGCCACCTCCACCCACCAATGTCAAGATCCGACGCCACCTTCTCTGAGTTGAGAGCACACTGCCCGTGATGGCTTCGTGTTAGTGCTTATTTTATTGAATTGTGGATGTTCATTATATGCGCTGTCTAGACCAGGGTTTCTCGCTCTTGGCACTGTTGTTAGTTAAACTGGATAATTCTTCGTTTCGTGGAACTGTCCTGTGCATTATAGGATACTGCCCCCCGCCAACCTCAGTCACGTTGATCAAAAATGTCTTGGAACATTGCCCAGTACCCAATGGGACAGTAACCGTCCTGGAGCATCACCGCTCTAGACTGTGGGCTTCTCTTCGGTGAGCCTTACACCAGATCACACCCGGAATCAGGCACACTGATGTGCAAATCCAACTGTCAATGCTTATTTATTGAATGATGTTTGTTGAATATACAACTAGGTGATGTCCTATGCCTTAAGAATCAGCTATCTGAAAACATAAATCTTAGAATGACACTTTAACATAACTGTGGGTAAGTCATTGTTTATATATGGTATTAGAAATTTACAAAAGGAAATAAAATGATGATACTATCTTAGTTGACTTGCAAAAGATGACACAGAGTGTCTGCTCTAAAGAGGACAATAACTCATTATGTAAACTAATAATAATAAAAAGCATTGCTTTAGGAAAGCATATTATTTAGTGAGAAAACGGGGCAATTAGAATCAGGATATGTCAGCGTGCAACTTCCATTTTTATGCAAAGCAAAGAATACCTTAGCTGAATGTATGTTTCAATTGATATTTTTCCCTGCATTAAGTTACGTTAAATCTTGCTTAAGTACAGAACTCCAAAAATAATGTACCACTCGAAATACATTCTCTGAGCTACATTACAACCAATTATTGGCTATGGCCCTTATGCTTTGTAAGATTTGAACTTGATTAAAACTTGTGTTTTAAACTTTACATGAAGCCCACCAATTTGAAATCTCTTTTCTCCTCATCCAGACCACACAACCAATTTCATAATGTGTTTTCTTCCAAAAGCCTCATCTCCCAGAAAGATCCTGCCTCCCTTTATCCAAGGATTAGGATGAGAGGCAAAGAAACATGAGCTTGAATCTCTTCTGAGGAAACTACTAAGTAATTAAAAGTTTCACAAGTAAAGTATCTATTAGTTTAGGACAAAGTTTGGCTTCAAGTAAAGACCCAAATTAAATTAAACCCCCACAAGTAATTGGTTGTAAATGTGTATTTATTGAATCTTACCCCTGGTCTTTATTCTCTGCAATCAATGATATCCTTATGTTCTCTAAAATGGATTAACTAACCAAACCAAGCACCCTCCCCCCTTTTTATTTCCTGTTACTTAGCTAAAAGTTTTTAGAAATAAAGTTCTACGTAAAAAGATCTGGTGGAGTAAAGTAGTATAAAACTCTCTAATTTTGACATTAGTAAAGCACTATTCAGAGAAGACTCAAATGATCATTACGAGGTTTCAACACTCTGAGAGTGCGTATAGTTTTCAAATGTCGTTGATAGTTTTGAGGTTGAGGCATAAATCCCTTTCTAGTTTTAAAATAACTCACTTCTCTATTAAAGTATAATTTCTTTTCAGGATTTGTGATCATATCACCTTAAAAAGTGCTTCAAATGTGTTGAATTTTATTCAGATAAGTAGAAACCTCCTAGAAGATGGAAAAATCCCCTAACATCGTGACAAGCCCTCTGCAGTGGGCATATGATGGTAAAATTTTAATATCAGCATATTTGGGAAATAGAGATTGAAATATTGTAAAATGTAATAATCTGAAGTTAGGGCACTTGGCAAACTGAAGAAAGGATCTAAAATTAAATAAAGAGTTTAAGTTTAATAAACTTTAATAAACAGCTGTTTCATAAAATAAAACAACAAAATAAACAGTTTGATAAAATGGCAAAACAAATGAAAAATAATATCAAAAGAAAATATCTGATCTCAGTCCTGTGTATTTCAGAGGTAAGTAACAGGATCCATGCAAACCTCAAGGCCAAACACCTTTTAACAAGGTTACCATCAAGACTCGGCTCAGACCTGATCCCTACTGAGAGCCTTCTCCAGCCTTTCCGCCTTCTCTGCCCCAGCTGGATAACGTTCTGTTCTCTCAGCATTTCTGTACCAGTCAACATGTGACAGCTTTGGAACAGGACCACCGTGCTTGTGACCTGAGTGTGAGATCTCTGGAGGCTCTCAGAGGGAGGTGCCCACTTTCACCAGCCTGTCATGACGTGTCTTGAAAGCTCCTTCACCCTCCACGAGGTGGAAGGATGATGGGTCCCCTTGTCCTGTCACCTGTCACTTCCTGATCCGTACCGTGCTCACTGGTCCCTGCAGTGCTCAGACGTCAGCTCCTCAGAGCATCCGCTCCTCACGTACACCCTCAAGTTACTGCATCCTTCTCCCTACTTGCGGGCAAAACCCCAACCCAGGTTCCGCCCACGTTGGCATTCCTTGTCCGGATAGTGAGTGAGTGTAGAAAACACACAAGCATAGTGAGACTTTTCTCAGTTTTCATAAAGCTCAAGAGGACTCCAAGTGCTGTGAGCAAACCCCTACCTCTCCTGGGTCCATCCTTCGTGCCGCCTCTGAAAAGACTATGTCTCACCTTCCCTTCCCTCAAGCATCTAACATTTTACCTCCTCCATCCACACTTTCATGAGTCCTTGATTTCTATTTCAGTGAGAAAATGAAAGCAAAGAGAAAAGAGCTTTCACTCGCTCTCACCAGATTTATAGTCCACTTCGCCTGTGCCTGCACACCCACCTCTGTTTCTTTGCCCACTGATGGACTTTCTGCAGAGGAAGCCCAAGGCTTCCATGCAATCCCAGTCCCCAACCCACCAATCTGTCAAGGGCATGACACAGGGAAGCCTCCTCTCTCATACCCTTCCTCTATTTGATATTTTCCATCCGCAGAAGAACACGGCTGGATGACCCCAATCTAACAACGAAGTAAACTGCCCATGTTTCCACAACTGCAGTCAGCTACCAGGTATTTCCACGATCATTGTTACAGCAAGTGTCTTTATGGCAGCCTTTGCTGGTTCTTCCTCGTCGCCCTGACATCTAAATGATCAGGGGCACCAGGACTCAGTCCTCTTCCCTGTCCACTGCCTACACTCAGCCCTGAGGGATCTACCTGTCTCAATGCCTTAAATACATCGATTAAACTAGCTTTCTTCCCACAATTCAGATCCGCTCATCCAAGTGCCTGTTGTGCTCACTCCCGTGCACGTATAATGAGCAAACTCTGATTTCATATGTTAAAAATCACACTCCCAATTTCCTCCTGCCATCCAAATAACTCCCACTTCTCTTCAACGTATGTCCCATCACAACTGATGGCCAGTACGTCCTACCAGTTGCTCAAATCAAAATAAATGAATATATACACACATGTACATATGTAAATAGAAAAAGAGAGAGAATGAGGGGGAGGGGGGAAAGGACGAGAGAGGAGGGGAGGGAGGGAGGAGGGAGAAAGGGATAGAAAAAGGAATTGGGGTTACGTGTTAATTATTTATAATAATATCCCTATTCTTCGGAAGCACACTGGATATTTTAGGAGTAAAGAGCCATAATTCATGTTATTTACTTTCTAACGATTCAGAATGTGTATGTGTGTATATGTGTATCTATAATAAATAGACACTCACACAAAGTATATGTACAGGTGTACAGGTGAGGGAGTGGGAGAGAGAGAATGCGGTAAAATGTTACAGGTAAATCTAGGGAACCCACAAACCTGATGTTCTTTGAACTATTGTTGCAGTATCTTCTAAGTTGGAAATTATTTTCTGATAAAATGCTTCTTGAGAAGGAACTGTCCCTGGTTCTGTGCTCCCTCCCCCACACCCAGGCCATCGGGAAACTGTGTGAACTCTACTCAGAGGAGATCCACAACCTGGGGGCTTCTCCATCTTGCCCACAGGGACACTCTGACCCACATGCCCCTTCCATGATGGACTCCCGCCTGAAATATTCCCACATCCTCACCCCACAGGCTGGGGTGACACTGAAGAGACGGGGTCCCCTCCCCCTAGGTAGCCTGTCTGTGGCCGCCCTCACTGCTGGGTGGAGACCAGTGTGTCTATGGCAGCCTGGCTCTGCCCTGTGCAGTCGGCCTCACCTCCCCCCACTCAGGGCCCTCTGTCCAGTCAGCCTCACCTTCTTCCACTCAGGGTGTCTGTCCAGTCGGCCTCACCTCCCCCACTCGGCCCTCTGTCCAGTCGGCCTCACCTCCCCCACTCAGGGCCCTCTGTCCACTCGGTCTCACCTCCCTCCACTCAGGGCCCTCTGTCCAGTCTGCCTCACCTCCCCCCAACTCAGAACCTCTGTCCACTCGGCCTCACCTTCCTCCACCAGGGCCCTCTGTCCAGTCGGCCTCACCTCCATCCACGCAGGACACTCTCTCTAGGTACTCTGGGTAGCACGCCAAGCCTGCTCCGCCTCAAGCCTTTCCTTCTGTTTTTCTCCCGCTCCTTAGAAAGCTCTTTCTTTCCCAGGTGTCTGCGGGGCTGGCTCCTGCATTTCCTCTGCTCTCTGCTCAAATGTCACCTAGTCACCTGGTGGCTTCCTCCCACCAACCCCTCTAACAAAGACCGTCTCCTGGCCCCCCCAGGGTGTGTCACTCCGCTCTTACCTGCCTTATTCTTCTAGCCCAGGGGCTGGAAAACTTTTCCTCAAAGGGCCAAAAAGGAAATGATTTGAGCTCTGCAGGCCACATTGCTTCTGCACACAATTATCCAAGTCTGTCACTGTCATATCAAAGTAGTCATGACTCTGTAGTGCGTGTGGCTGGGCTCCAGTAACACTACTGACACATGCAGGTGCCAGGTGGAATCTGTCAGCAAGCAGATCCTTGCTCTAAATTAAGCCCATTCCATGTTTACTTTTCATCTGAGTTTGCTTTTGTTTTATTTTTTTTTTCAATTTCCCATCACTCAATGTTAATCTCCATGAGGGAAGCACATTCCTTTGCTCACAACTGTGTCTTTAGTGCTAAGAGGAGCAACTGGCTGAGTCCACCATTCCCTGGACGAATGGATGAGCCCGTCCATGCAGTAACTGCCATGTCTGCCATCTTGTATCTACATCCCTTCGCTGATGCAACACGTACTCTTCTCAGCCATCTACCTCTTCAGTACTGCCCGCTTGCATTTCACTCTAACTAGACTCTGCTCTGCTCTATGGCAGAGGGGAGCTTATCCCATTCTTCAGGGCCAATAGGCATCAGTGCACCTGGCAGAACATGCCCGGTGGATCCATACTGAATGAAGGAATTGATCCCAACAACAAGACTGAGATGAGAGAGGAAATGGCTAAGCCCGAGGTTGGCAAGAGGAGCTTAGAGGAGAAAGGGTGTCCTAGGGGAGTAATTGCTGGCAATTTTCTCTGATTATAGAAAATGGAGATGATATTCTCATCTACTTGTTGCCGGCCGTACAACACCTGGAGAGCTTTGTTCCAACTTTAGTCTTTATACTTTTCAAAAAAAGAAATAGATATGACAACATATGGTGTTTCAGAGAAATACAGCCAAGATTGTGACAGGAAGGAAACTTGACATGTGAAAAACAGTTGAGAAACTGGTCATGGTGAAAAATTGAGACTGCTCAGCCTAGAAAAGAAGAGATGTGGAGGGGGACGTGCCGGCTCCTTCATATGAAAGGGTTGTCAGATTGAAAAGGGATTAAATTCTCTGTGTGGTTCCGGAAATCAAATCACCTTATAAAAATTACAGGGAGGCAGGTTTTAGTTCAATATAACAGAGAAATGTTTAGGGATTCGAGCCATCTGAATACATAGTGAGCTGCCCTCTGAAGACGGGGTTTTTGTTGAAAGCGAGGCCAGGAACCTCACCTGGGCACACCTTTGCCTGCATAGATTTGGGCTGCATCTTTCAGCTCTGAGATTATTTGATTTTACAAAAGCCATAGAGAAGACAAGAGGGATCTAAAAGTAGAGGTAATGAACCAACTCCTGCCTCAAAAAGTTTGGGGGTTCCAAACAACTCCATGTAGGTACCTCATGATGAGCTGACATCTCCCCAGCGGAGACAATTGCTTCAGTGCACCATATTGAAGTTGAGACAAAGACAAAGAGCTGATCAAGTTAATAATGAGAGGGGACCTGTTCCAATCACAAGTGAAGTGTTCCAGAGGCCTGACACTCCCTGGCCCTTCACAGCAGCCTGTTAATTCCTCCATATTCACTATGAGCAGAAATTCTAATGCCTCCTCAAAACAATGAGGCAAACTTTATTTTCTTCCTTAGAATTCTCACCCCATACCTCTGACCAATGTATTTCACCAGCTGGCCTTATCTCCCGCTTCTCTGAGAGCTAAGAGGCTTTGAGAAAGAGTTCCACCAACTCTCACCAATGAACTTCAGAAGCATACCTACCACCTGCCGAGTCCCCAGTGAATTTCCCCTCAGGCACAACTCTTCAATCAAGAACGTGGCTGTCAAATCTGAAGGCTGCCCTTTCTTCCTGCCGCTCACACATAATCACTCAGCAAGTCATGTTGTTGCAGATTAATTAAAATCCCCAATTAATACAATCTCTCCTGACAGTCTCCCACCTATTTGACACCTGTAATCCTTCTTGTTTCCTGAGTAACATTTCTGAAACACATCATCATGCTGCTCCCTCCCTAAATGTTTCAAGAGTTCCCCGTGAACCTGAATGGAAGGCTAAACCCCAATGGCAGATCAGGGCATGAGCGGATCCTCCAAAGCTCCAGCCTCGTCTGTCTTTCTGGACTCACTGCTCCTGACTCCATGTTTTCAAGATGCTATTCACTTGTATTAGCTTTCTGTTGCTTCTATAACAAATTACCACAAAGTGACTGCATTAAAACAACAACATAAATTTATTATCCTAAGCTCTGCAGGTCTCATTGGGTTGAAATCAAGGTGCTGTAGGGCTGCGACATAGTCTGGAGGTTCCAGGGGAGACTATTCCCCTGCCTTCTCTGGCTCCTAGAGGCCATCCACATTCCCCGGTGTACAGCCCCTTTCTCCATCTTCAAGGCCAGAAACAACAGGATGAGTACTCACATCACAGCATCATATCATCACATCATATCTCACCAATCACTCACATCACGTCATCGCATCATTACATCATATCACATCATATTGCATCACATCACATCGTCACATCATCACATTACATTGCGTCATCACATCATTACATCATGTCACACCATATCACATCACATCACATCATCACATCGTCACATTACATCATGGGATCACATCATCACATCACAGCATCACTCCCACCTATTCTGCTTCCCACTTCTACATTTGAGGACCTTGTCATTACATTAGGTCCATCCAAATAATCCAGAAGAAACTCCCAATTTCAAGTCAACTCTGATGAGCAACCTTAATTCTGCCTGCATCATTAGTCTGCTTTTGTCAGGCAGCCTAGTATATTCACAGAATGTTTTTGTGTGGTCATGCTTCTGTCAACCGTGCAATTCATAATCCACTTGCAGTCCAGGAACCTCCTTACTTTTGTCCAACCCTGGGCTATTTTTCCCCTGCCCGGAGCACCCTCCTCTCTTAGTAACCTCACTCTCCTCCCATTATTTGACCAGCTCCTATGCCTCTTTAGGGTGCAATGACCACCGCCCATGGTGAGCCTCCTCTGAGCCCATGGGGTTGGGATGAGAGGTTGCATTACTGCCCTGTACTTAACCTTAGCGGGAACTTAATGTGCCATTGCTGATTGTGGTCTCTCTAGAAACACCCTGTACACCCCAAGCAACCACACAATTCCTTGCACCTGGTGAGAGCTCATGGTTGCAGCACAGACCTAGCCATTTAGATCCATTCCAGACCAGAGTAATTAAACTGTGGATTAAGCTGTACTTTGAGGTCTGCCATAATCAGCCCAAAGGTTCTCTGGGTTTTCTATTTTTTTAAACACTTCTCATTTTTCTCTATTTCTTTGTTTGCCTTTTATGTATACAGTAAAGATTTCCCTCCTCATATTTCAAGTGATTCCTCTGCAAAAGGAATCTAGCTTTGCATAGTCTCTGTGGGTTCCCAGCAATAACCTGGAAGGCCGCTTGGCAACCCCTTCGTGGTGTCAATGTTTATTTATGTCTAAATGTTGTTGACTGAGTGATACAGATTCTGAGCCTTTAGGGAAGAGTTCTTTTATAATGTGCTTTGTTTATTTATTAGCATACCAGTAACAGTGTACAAAGAGATACTATGATTACAATATACTGTTTGTACAAACCGACACATGTCTCTATCATTATCAGATTTGTGGAAAATTTTTTTTCCAAGTTGGCTATTGCGTAATTCTAATTTTCTAGAAAAAAGGTCATGTTTTCATGTTGCAAAATATACATATTGTGCTACACATATACTTCAGTGTGAAATCATTCTTTTCTCATCCCAATATGGTAATAATTCACAGAACTCAATTTATCAATAATATATAAATTAATAAAATATGAGCACTATAACTAACATTAAGGATTTTAATTTTATATTCCTCAAAATATAACTTCTGTATTTTATTCCTCGCAAAATCAAGTATATAGTATAAAGTGATTATAAAGCTCCCTTGTCAATGAGTGTAAACTACTGTAACCCCAGACCAAAGTGCAATGATTAGTATCAGCCATGTTTAAGGTGAATATATAATCCTGTGTACACTGAAGGAAATTGTGGATCATCACATGAAAACAGAATTATATCTAGAGATTTTTCTTCAAGGAAAAAAATTTCTTTAGAAAGAAGATCTGTGGATGAGAGCTGGGGGTAATGTTTTTAATGACCAGAAAAACAGAGAAAGGGAGAGAACTCCACATATGGATTGTATATCTATAAGGTCGGAAAATTTATAAAAGAACAAGAGGTATGGGGAAGACTTTTCGTCAAGTAAGCATGCCTCACTTGACTTTGCCCAAGTCATTAACATGAAGTAGCACCTGGCTTCGGTGCAGCCTCCAATCAAGAATGTGAAACATAGAATACTCTGCCCTGACTGTGATGCCCTCAGAGACAAACAGCTGTCAATTTTCCGAAAGTAAGCCCCACGGCAAGGTCCAGAGAAGCGATGGCTGTAGAGAAGGAAATGAAAGGAACCCCTACCACTGGGACCCTCTCCTTTCCCAAGAGACCATCACCCAGCTAGTGGCCTTTCCCTCAGGAACTATTCCATTCTTCTGGGACATATTTAATTGGCCAATATGTTTAAGACTCCATAACCACATGTTCCTTGTCCCAGGCCTGATGCTTCTAAATTCACGAGCATCATTTTCAGAATGGGTTGAAAAACTTGGGACTGAGTTGTCCTTTAGTTGCCAACACCTCTTCCACAAGACTCAGAGCTCCGATCTGAGCACAACCTACAGCTTCTGTCTTGAGCACCGGGGACTCGTCAGTTGCATGTTGGATAAGGACGCACCCCCAGACAGCCCCTTGTTCCTCAGTGTGGATTTAACACCTAGTAACTCAGAAGCCCTTGGAAAGGTCAAAAATGGACTTTTTTTCTTTTCTTACAGCTCTTCAAACCAAGGAAAGGGGTGGAGAGCCTCACTTCTAAATTATGACTGGCTGTTAAAGAGAAGGGAAGCAGAGTTGGGTCCACACATCTCATTTGTACTGAAGAGAGCCTGAAGGACTTTCTCAAAGATCTCCCCAAATCTACAACATGCAAATCTCACGCATCAAAAAATACCCTTTGCCTTCAGGCAAGACAACTCCCAAACTATTATTAAAGACCGCTAGAGACGACTTTGCCATCTCCTTCAATACCTGGCTTCGGTATTTAATAACCCTTAACCGTCTGCCAACTCTTAAACTAACTTAAATCCTGCTTCCTGGTGTTTCAGTTGGGGGAAGATCCTTCTATGAAGGACAAAGGAATTTCAAAGTTAGAACGTTATTCATCAGCCCAGGTTTTACTGCCAGGGATTAACGACACCCGGAAATGTCTAAAGCCTGATGCTTTAAAAAGTATGATTCCATTATTCACACTTTCTGCAGCCAAAGACGTGGCCACAAGGTATTATTGTAACCTATTTGGAAGACCAGTTTGGCCCTCACGTCTGACTGTGAGACCTAGCTCCAGCCTGCAAGCAGCCTCAGCTCAGCTCCCATGATCAGAGAAGCAATTTCCGTGTAATACAGAACACAGCGCTCTTTATCTGCGATTCCCTGGTAACGTGGTCACACAGGCAGACTCCGCTGAGAGCACTAAAGCACTGTGTGGATGGTTGTTTACCACAGAGTCACCAGAACTTCTCCTGGGAGGCTTTGTAATCACAGACCAGCTCATCACTCTGCTTTCAGTCCATCTAAGTGACCCTGGGCAAAGAATATCATTCTGTTTGCTTTAACATCCCCTGGTGTAAACCTCAGTAGCATCATCAGATAGTTGCTTTTCATCGTGAGAATATTCTCTTGTGGTGTTCTCCGCTAAATTCTGAAAGATCTAATATCTATACCCCAACAATGTAGTATTAGCCAACACTTATTAGGGGACATAAATAACACTTGTAATGTTTGGTTCTGCAGGTATAACAAAATAGGGCATTTCTCTGTAAATCTGTTTAAAAAGGAGGCTTTGCATATTTCTCTGTGACACTGCAAGAAAGAAAATTGAACAGATCCTTTCAGTAGGTGCTAAACGCCATCCACATGTGAGTCATCTTTAAATCATTTCCTTAACAATAGCTACATTTTGAATACTGCAAATTACTTGGCTAAAAGAGACAGAGAGAGAACGTGCCAGCGTAATGATAAACTCGCAGGTTCTGATGGAGTCAGGGTGGCTGTCACTGCTTACACTCAGCTGGAGGATGGCACAGAAGCCTCAGAAATACTCACACTTATTTCTGGTGAAGAATTACAGGTCCGAGTTGACAGGACAGCTCATAAGTGGGCTTCCTCCCCCTGGAGAGTTCTCCGTGCCTCTGTCTGAACAGCCTCGTCCACAGGGATGGTCTCTCCCCTCTGTTAGTCCTCACTGTTGTGCGGTGGAGGGAGTAACACTCCTCCAGGGAGGAAGGATGATGGTAAGGATTCGGGGTCAGACGGGGTGGGGGGGGGAGTGGAGGAAGAGCCCAGACTACCTGAGTGGCCCCAGTGTAATTACAAAGGTTCTTAGAAGGCAGAGCCAGCTGTAAGGAAAAGCAGCTGGTGGGATGAGGAGAGAAGGGCTGGGCCGGATGATGCAGGCCAACCTGTGAAGACAGACGGGGCAGGAGGCAGCTGCTCCCCTGGAGCCTCCAGAGTGAGCACGGTCCTGCTGAAACTTGATTCTAACCCAGGGAGACTACTGACCTTCAGAACTGCAGAATAATAAACTTGTATTCTTGAAGCCACTAAGTTTGTAGCATGTTGTTACAGTGGCCATCAGAGACTAATCTACTTGGCGTGAAGTGCTCCCAGCATAGAAATGTAGCCAAATATTTACACAGAGACTGAATGAAATGTTCTTTCTCAGAGAATTAAAGATCATCACATGACCTACCTTTTTATGATTTTTTAACCATTTAAAAATAATTTTATTTGTGATTTGTTTATTTTTAATTTTTTAATTTCAGATTAATATGAGGGTACACGCCATCGGGTTACATTGTGTGTATAAGGCACAATCTGAGTTATAGTTGTTTCCTCCAAGCAGGAAACATGTCACACACCTGTTCATTGTTCCCTTTGGGTGGGAACTTGCTGAACCCTCTCTGCTCTTCTTGAATTTAATTGCATTTTCTCTCAGATAAGGCATAAGTGTTAATCTCCTAGTTTCAATTTAATATTGAGCTTATGTGATGCTTGTTTTTCCATTCCTGTGATTCTTAGGAATGTGCTCTTCAAATCCACACAGGTTGTTACAAAAGATACAAAAGCTCTATTTCTTTTTATGGCTGAATAGTATTCCATGGTGTACATATGCCACAGTTTATTATTCCATTCATGTGTTGAAGGGCACTTGGGTTGCCTTTATTCTCCTATTCAGCTAACCCACTGTTCTGAGATCTCAGGTCTACCCACATTATCTAAGAGGACAATTTATCCATTCTTCACACACTCCCAAAACAGGTGGCACTAAAATGGAATTTTATTCAGTGCTATTTAATTGAACTTTCTAGATGAACAATCAAGTTAAACTCTCCACTTATCCCATAACTTAAAAATGCTAAAAGACCCCTCCTTCCACCAAATAAAAGGGACAGTATAGATTTGAGCAGGGGGTGGTAAAATGTGATCCATATACCAAGTCTCCGTTTTTGTAAATGAAGTTTCACAGGAGACAGCCACACTTGTCATTTGCACACTGGATATTCTTGCTTGCATGCCATAGTAACAAAGTTGAGCAATCGTGGCAGAAATGGTATAGCACATCAACACCTGTATCATAGCCTCAATTTTATCTCACAGACAACAAAGTCTTAGGTAAACATTCACCGGCCCTTTGCAAAAAAGGTCGTCTGACTTCTAGATCAGAGGACACACTTTGAAGTCAGGCAGACATAAGTGCTAATTGCAACTCAACCACTTAAGAGCTATGTCATCCTGAACAAAGTATTTCATTCTAGTGAGCCTCATTTTTCCTTATTTGTAAAATGAAGGTTTCATCACCCACCTCACAGGAGATTGATGCCTGGAACATAGTTCATACTATATCTGTCAAAATAGCACAAATATTTGGTCATTTGTATTATATCATATATTAATTATTTTGAAATTCTATAAACATCAAAAATTGATACAAAAAATATAGTAAATAAGTGACACAGACGCTCCCGACAATAATGTGCTCTGCTGTAGATGCTCAACATGAACTTTTTCAATGAGTGATCTGAATTTTCAAGTTATGAAATGGACTCTTGATCATACTGAATTTCACTGAGAAACATTAAAAATCATCTGCTTCAGATCTGTACTCAGATTGTGAACTGCCCATAGCAACATTCAAGAACTCTGCCAATATCACCAAATAACTCCATCTAACAAAGGACAACAGGCTGTGACAATGTGAAGGCTGAAGAGTTAGGCAGGTCATCTGAGAGCAATCCCAGGGTTAACCACAGGCACTGACCACCCTGTGTGAATCACGGCTTACACCAGTGATCTCATGATTGATTTACAGATGCTCCTTGACTAACAGTGGGACAATAGGGCCACCTATGATAAATGCTGCCTAAGTTGAAAATATAGCAAATCAGTGTTAACTTTTGATATCTTACATTCATGATTGGTTTACCAGTGTAAAACACCATTGTAATCTGAGAAGCATGTGGAATGCATATTGCCCAAGCACCACCATGAAGTTAAAAAAATCATGGACTGAGGCCAATCGTGGCAGCTCACACCTGTAGCCCCAGCACTGTGGGAGGCCGAGGCGTGTGGATTTCCTGAGCTCAGATGTTCAAGACCAGCATCAGTTGGAGTGAACCAGAGTATAAGACCCTGTCTCTACCAAAACAAACAAACAAACAAACAAACAAAAAAAAAAACGGGCATTGTGGCAGGTGCCTGTAATCCCAGCTACTTGGGAGGCAAAGGGCAAAATCACTAAAGGAAGAAAGGAAAAGAAAATTTTAAAAAATCATGGATTGAACCATGAACTATTGCAAGTTGAGCACTATCCTATGTCATTTTCAGAAAGCACAGAGGGAGATTCGAGTGAGAAGACTAATTGTGTCAGCCTCGTATGGGGAAGAACCCATTCTATGTTAGTTCTTTGTTCGATGATCACTTGTTGAATTTTTCTTATCCTCAAATTTGCCATGATTGGTAAAGACTTTATTCTTTCTAAATCAGAAAAAAAATATTTCTTCAGAT
Organism: Perodicticus potto; assembly: GCA_963574655.1. NCBI lineage: Eukaryota > Metazoa > Chordata > Mammalia > Primates > Lorisidae > Perodicticus > Perodicticus potto. Next base: position 13,900 of record CAUYRH010167065.1, on the reverse strand, counting down.
TAATTGAGCACTGACCAGGCTTTATTGCAATTTTATCATTTTCTGGGCACGCCCTTGACTATCACCAGTGAATAGGGATGCGTGAGCCTAGTGAATAGGGATGCGTGAGCCTAGAGTCAGAACATCCTGGTCTGAATTCCCATGTTTACTTCCAGCTGTAGCCATCTTATGCAAGTCCTTACATATCCTTAAATTTCAACTGCAAAATGGAGCTCAAGACACTGAAGTCACAGAGTTGTTGTAAATAATAAATGAGGTAGCATACATAACAAAAAACATGTTTAGAAAGTGGTATTTTGTGTGTTCTGTTATTATTAGAATAATTTCATGGTGGAAACTTTTTGAGGAAACAAGTGCAAATATACTCTAAATGCTAAAGGGCAATATGAGGAGACTTTAAAATATTTGTGGAAAAAAATGGTGTTAAAAGAGAAAAATTTTAAAAATATGAGCTTTATCTCTCAACATAAGCTCCATCAAGTTCGAGACACCTTTATAAGCAGTGATGCCAGACATTCAGTCCATCCCTAAAGAACTGAAGGTCTTGAGAATTTAACTGTATCAATGTTGTCTTTTTTTTTTTTAATGTTATTTGCCAGAGAAAAATGGGTGCCATTTAAAGATCTTTGAAATTTAGGAAACAAAACAAATTTGGAAGGAGCCAGTCAGGACTGTAAAATAGAAGCCTAATGATTTCCTATCAAAAATCTCCCAAGATAGACTTCTTTGATGAGAGGAATGAGTAGGGGCACTGTCATTGTCACCGTCATGGTGGAGAAGGACTCTTGGGGAAGCTTTTTGTGACGTTTTCTTGTTAATGCTTTGGCTAACTTTCAGAAAACATTTGCTTTATAAGCAGCTGTGATCATGTTTTAGCCCTCCAAAAAGTCAACAAAAACCCGCTTTATGCATCCCTCAAAACTTGTTGCCGTGACCTTTGCTTTTGACCACTCTGCTTTTGCTTTCACAGGATGCTCCCTCCTCTAGATAACGGCTGCTTTGATTATGCTTTGTCTTCAGGACCAGCCTGGTAAAGCCCCTTTCGTCTCCTTTTACAATTCTTCAAAGAAATGTTTCAGGATCCTCATCCCACATGTTTATAGGTTCCATTGAAAGTTCTGTTCTCTTTGTGTCTGACCTGGGCACACCAGTTTGAGCACCCATGGAGTGGAAAGTTTACTCGACTTTAATTTTTCAGTTGGAATTGTATAAACTGAACCATTTGAGACATCTCTGGTATTGTGCGTCACCTGTACTATTAAGTGTTGGTCCCCTTCAATTAAGTCATGGACGAGATCAATTTTTTCTTTACCAGTCAATATGGATGATCTGCTGCTGTGGGCTTGTCTTCAATATCATCTCATTCCTGCTTAAAAGAAGTTAACCACTTCGTAAACTGCTGATTTCTTTGAAGCATTGTCCTCATAAACTTTCCTTAAAGCATCAGTGATTTTATCATTCTTCTACCAAACATTTGATGTTTGTTCTTGCTTCCATTTTAGCAGAATTCACAATGCTCTAATGGGGCTCTGTTCAAATGGACTCCTTTTCCTTCTTAGTACCTCAAACAAGATTCTTTTCAGAGAGGTTATAACAAGAAAGTATGAGTTAATTTTGAGGCAAAAGATATTTTGAAATCCATGAGTAATTTTTTCCTAATATGAATTTTCCATGAACTTTTTGAAGACCCCTCCATATAAACACTGGCAATTTGCATATACCAGTATGTGGATAAAATTGATGGTTTTCTTTTCTTTTTTCTTCTCCTTCCTTTTTTTTTTTTTTTTTTTTAGGCAGAATCTCACTTTGTCATCCTTGGTAGAGTCCCGTGGCATCATAGCTCACAGCAACCTCAAACTCTTGGGCTCAAGTGATTCCCTTGCCTCAGCCCCCCAAGTAGCTGGGACTACAGGTATCTGCCACAAGGCCACGCTATTTTTAGAGACCAGGTCTTGCTCTGGCTCAGGCTGGTCTCAAACCTATGAGCTCAGGCAATCCATACACCTTGGCCTCCCAATTGCTAAGATTACAGGCATGAGCCACCACACCTGGCAAAATTGATGTTATTTTAGTGTAAGTCCAAAAGGTATTTAATTGTTGTAGTTCATGGCAGCATTTTTTATATTAGCAAAAACTTAAATAAATAAATAAATAACAAAGTTTGATACACTGGTAAATTGAATGAATAATTGTGGTACAGTCACACTCTGGAATGCAACTCAACTATATAAAGGAATAAGATGTTAATAATGAGTGCAATAGTATGGACAAAGATCACAAACATTATGCTTAAGTGAATGAAATCAAACACAAAAGCCTTTGTAGTGAGTAATTTTATGCGTCAACTTGGCAAGGTTATGATGCCTGCCTGTTGGTCAAACATCAGTATACAAGTTGCTTAAGGGTTTTATTTTTAGATGAGATTAACATTTCAATCATCAGACTGAATAAAGATGATTGCCGTCCCTAATGTAGGTAAGCTCCCCCAATCAGCTGGAAGCCTTAAGAGACTGGGGTCTGTGGAAAACGCAGAAATTCTGCCTCTCTGACAGCTTTTGGTTTCAAAAGTGCCTTGTTCCAGCAGGTCCCGTCCGAGTATCTGGCCTTCTGGCTTCTCTGGCAAATCTCAGACTTGTTTGCCCCCATAATCAAAGGGTGTATTTTTTTAAATATACATAGCACATATACACACTCAACATTTAGGTCTTATTTCTCTAAAGAATTCTGACTAGTACAGACTATACAGCATATAATTCTATTCAGATAGGATTTTAGAAAAACTAAAATAGTAGTGACAGAAAGCATAAAAGGGGTTTCCTGAGGCGAGGGCATGAGATACTTATCAGGGTGGTGGAAATTTTCCATGTATTTTTTGTTGTGGCGGTTACATGATATGATTACCAAAATTTATCAAACTGTCCGCAGATGCACATGCTAAAAATGAATGAATTTTATTGTATTTAAAATTAGCTCAATAAAGGTGGGATAAGTCATACTACAAGTCACATAATAAACTCTAATAAGATGCTCATGAACATCCTGGGAAAATATGATTAAAAATTATTTTTCATAAAATTTCATTTTTTCGTGAATACAAAAATACTGTTCACTGATTTTAGATTATTGATGTTTATGGAACATGCTCAAGGTGAGAAAACCCTAAGATATACATATATAAATACACACACATATTTACGTATATACACCCACAAAGAACTATGAGTAACTCACATACTCATTATTCTGAACAAGTTAATCAAAGTCATAATACTAATAAATTATACCCACCAAGTCATTATATTATTCAGTTCTGATTTATATACAGTTCTTCCCTTGAGTAAATGGAAATTTTTATGTGACAATAAAAACTTAATAACTAATACGTCAATCTGTAGTAAACATCATTCAAAAGCAACTGTGACAAAATTAAGTCCCTAAAATATCAGGGAAGGACAATAATAGCAAAAATAAAATTGTTTATTATATAGTGCTTCAAACATAGCAACTGCATTATCAGTTCTGGCACAGTTCCTTTTATCTCTGGCTCTGAAAGCATTTCATAGCAGTTCATGAGTTATCATCGAGAACTCACACACTTAGGACGAGGCATTTGATAAATGTATCAGAGCAGCAAATAAACAGCTCACAGCCTTTGCTCAGAAGTTTCACCTCTGCTCTCTCAGATGCCCTTTTCTCTCAACAATTCCATGAGAAACAAATTGGTCTACCCTAAGTTTGCCACCAAATTTCCTAGATATGAGTCAACTAGCAAAATCTCTGAGTGCAAGCATGAATAAAATTGCAATAAAAGATGATCACCCCATGAATCAAGATACAGCCGGGACTTCTGCTACCAATGCATCTAAACCTGTTTAGATATTTAATAGTTCGTCGGTACTATACTCAAAGCATAAGAAATATCAGAAATAAGGAACTCATACGTCTAAAAATGCCCTGCCATATGGCTTATGGTATAAAGTCCATCTCCCCATTGGCAATTGGAATGATGGTGAAAACACAGGTTTTGGAGATACTCTAGACTTTAAACCCAATTTGGATACTTTTGGTCTGTAGAGTCTTAGATAAACTTATTCAAACTTTCTGAAACTCAGCTTCTTAGTTGGTAAAGGGAAATTAATTATGCCAACCACGCATGACTGTTTCAAGGTCAAATAATGTTCATAAAGGTTTACTCTTAATGTGTTGTAAGATGTCAATAAAAAAGAGATATATGTTTGCTATTTTTATTGTTCCCTGTTTTAGTTCATTTCTGCTGTTATAACAAATTCTCTTAGACTAGGTAATTCATCAATAGTAGAAATTTATTTGTAACAGTTATGGAGGCTGGGAAGTCCAAGGTTGAGACTCTAGCAGATTCTGTGTCTGTTCCAGCCCAGTGTCTGGTTGCTGCACCTTCCAAGGAGATAAACACTGTCTCCTTACATGGCAGAAGGATTTATATGGGACAAACTCACTCCCTCAAGATCTTTTAAAAGACTTTTATACTTTCACTCATGATGGTAGAGCCTTTATGACTTAATAACCTCTACAGGGGCTCACCTCTTAATACTGTCACCTTAGAGGTTAAGTTCCAACATATTTAATATATTTAATATGAATTTTGGAGGTGTATACATTCAAATGATATAATTCCCTAAAAATCTAAATTTGTTTGCTCTAGAATTTGACTCCTGAAACAGTTGCTACTCCCCTAAAACAATGGTCTTAGACATTATAGATCCTAACAGGTTTCCCTTAAAGTCTTTGGAATATCAAACCAACTTTACAGAGAGGTATTAAGTAATGTTCTGCTACCCTACGGAGGCTAAGGTGAATCTCCTGCAGCACAGAGCTGTTTTTTGGGTCTATAACCAACCATCTCATGTGCCTCTCAACACTCATCCCCTAAGACACCAATCCAAACATTCATTTTCAAAGACACTAAATCAATAGATGCCCATGAAGCACTGGCTGAGCTCACTCCTAATATGAGAAAACTTGAAAAGGGTTGACAAGTGTCAATAGGTGCTGATCGATTTTTACAAGATATATTAAAAAATGAGGGTGCCAATTTATTTTCTCTTCTGCTAACAGCAGTTTCAATTCCCTTAATATACAATTGCATCCCTTTCATACATCACTCCAATTGTTCAGGGTTTCTGTATACCTCTCTTTTTCTGCAATTCTTTTTCTCTGTCTAATATGTCATTACATCCCAATTGATAACTGTTTTGCTCTGAAACTTAGTTTTTGGAACCAAACCACCATACCACTAGCACCACTGCAATCTCCACCATCAATATGAATGTACTTATCCAGCAACATCTGCTAATAGATGTGAACTATAATATTAAAAGGCTTCTTTATAAGGATATTAAGTTGTTTCATAAATTTCTTATTCTTATTTGTATGCATAAATGTGACACCAATTAGCATATATATTTCTAAAGTCTAAACATTTGTGTCTCCCAGAAATCATATGTTGAAATCCTAACCTTCAAGGTAGTAGGTGGTATTAATAGGTGAGGCTTTCAGAAGGTGATCAGGTTATGAAAGGACTAGTGCGTTTATTAAAATGACCTTAAAGCTCCCTTGTCCTTTTGGGAGGGACCTACAAGAAGGCATTATCTATGCAATAGGAATCAGGCTCTTGCCAGGTACTGAATCTGCCAGTACCTTAATTTTGAACTTTGCAGCTTCCAGGATCAATAAAAAATCAGCCCCTGCTATTTCTAAGCCAGCCAGCTTATGATACTTTGTCATGGCAGCCCAGATGGAGTAGACATAAATATGCTATAATAGCTCTTTTAGGGCAAGAGTATTATCATTCTTTGGGTTCCTAGTATTAACAAAATACCTGGCACAGAGTAAGTGTTCAATAAATACTTGATGAAAGATGAATAAGCCATGTCTCCCACAAGATGCTGAAGAATTACAGAGAGTGAAATAACAGCATTTCCTGTCAAAGGGAAGATTTTTGAAGAATGTGTAGTGAAGAATCCGTGATAGCACGAACACAGAATTTCTTAATTCCTTTCTCCTACTAGTTCAGTTTCTCAGAAGAACCCCCAAGGGTCAGAGAGAAGCAATAAAGATGGTTTGTATCTGGGGTTACTAAATTAATGGGCGATAAGTACAGAGAACCAAAAAATAACATTTGACAAAACAGCAGAAAATGTGTAATGTAATAGCTGTTCTCTCTGGGACCATGGAAAACAATTGATTCAATTTTTGAAATGACTGATATTCCTGACTTCTTTTCAAGATAATTATTCAGGCAAGTCTTCTATAAATTATCTGTGCAGTGAAATTCACAGGCACTGAAGTAAGATGGAACTTAAGTACAATCCTTATGTGCAACAGCCAAAGCACACCTTGTTGGGAGGTTCTTATATTTCCTCAATGTTCAGAATTTGAAAATTTTAGGGTACATTGGGTATAATCAGGTGTGTGTACCTATTGCCATTTTTCACTCCTCACATCTTGCACCCATGGCGATACCTTAGACTTGGTGTCACATAAATAAATCTAGTTGAGTTGGCTTCTACTGAAGAAAAATGAAAACAACCTATCATATTCTACCAGGATGAAGGATCTTTCATCTTGTGTCTTAGCCAGTGACACCCTTGCTGCCAAATTAAGAGATCCTGACAAATTTCATACATGAATCTGAGGTTGAGTAAAATTAAAAATATAAATACTTTTTATACAGAGTCTTCAATTTTTTGATAATTTTTCTTAAGAGCTAAGCATAATCGTAAATGCTAACAATGATCAAAATTTTCCCTGTTGTTATTTTTATTTCATTGCCTAATATGTATCTGGCCACAAAAAGTTTGAAGACCAATCACAAAAGCATATGTATAAACACCAAGAGGCTTAGTGTGTGCAGAGAACATGAATTTGAAAATGTTTACATATGCAAATATGTGGGGGCTAAAATTTTATTCTTGGCATGGAAACTAAGGTTCTCGTCTAGCACATCACTACAGAAAACTGATATCCTAGAAGGATTGTTTACTTGGAAGAGACTTCAGGATAAGAGTTATACTAGTGTTTAACGATGTTGATCTAGTGCTATTTTATGGCAAAAGGAACTGAGGAATTTTACGTTAAACTTACACTTTTATCTGCTGTTTTATTTTGATATAAAACATATAATTTTAAAGTTGGAGTATTATAACATAAGGTGCATTTCTTTCTAGTTTTCACCAATGCCCGCCCGTGAAGGCAAAATGGAATGAAATGTCATACTCACTTGGGTCATTAAAAACTAAACCATGTAATTTCAGGGTTTAGTTAGTAAATGAATTCAGTAATACTTGCATACTAAGTTTTGGAACAGTTGTTTGAATTTTTTTAAAAAATAAAATAAAGCCAAGGCCACAGGTAAAGGTGACGTTGTCATCAAAAGGGTCTGAATTCTCCAGCAAACAGGTTTTATCCTAAGGTTTACCAGCACTGTTTCTCTGTTTTGCGGGATCACTAAATACCTGAGGTATCTGTGTTTTATTCCGGACACCAATTTTACGCTACCTTTCAGAAAAAAAAATATTCACTAGTTATGTATTTAATGTTTACCTACTCATATGTGAAAATAAATACTTGAGATTCCATTCGTGAACTACCATTTGAATGGTAGATCCAGATCCTGCTGGACCAGTTTTCCCAATTCTTAGAAGAATGTTTTGTGACACAAAGAAAGGATTGTGATCCAGGTTTGGTAATTATGAGATAATGGATAAGTTTGTCATTCATTGTGAAATTGTAAAAAATAGAAATAAAATGTGTGATTACTGATTACAGAAGTTCTCTTAGTATGGAACTTGTAAGAAAAACAAAGGAAGTTCACTTACTGAAAAGGACATCCAAAAAAATGCTCAGCTTGTAACCCAAGCTAATGAAAACAAGGAAATTTATAGTGAAGGCCGTCTTCCAATCCCTCGGCACCACGGGCGTCTTCTAAACCACTTCCTTCTTATGTTCCTTTGAGTCTATTGATGGGAGGTCAGTTGAAACTGTGAATTTCCTTTTCAGTTTCTGTCACAACCTTAAGGTGCTCTGAGTGTACTTCCAGACTTCTCAGTTTGTGCACTTAATTTCCTCTCTTTAACAACATAGGTGAGATCCTGATAGGATAAGCTACCACACGTGAGATTCAATTATCACCAAGTGGGAATAATGCTGCCTTGGAGACCCACATGTGCTGGGCTTGCCTTTGCTTTCAAATACCGCTGGTCACCGTAAGTGGAGGCTTTTGGAAGCAACCTCTTCACAAATGTTTTTCCTAGTATCAATTTACATGCAATTTTGATTATGTCAAAAATGTTGAGGGCTTTTTCACTTTGCATTTAAAAACAAGGTCAAGAGAGATACCTTGTGTGTAAAATTACTAATATGATTTACAAGAAAAGATCTTCCACGGCCTTTGCAGAGTTGAAGTGGCTCTGGGGGAAATTACGCTCTTGTTTCTCATCTCTGCTCATGAAACCCCTTTCTGCAGTTTTCTCATCATTGGGTTGCATCTTAAACAGGTCACGTGATGTTTCTGGTCACTCTCAGAGAAGGAAAATCCTCCAGTTATCTTTCGCAATAAAAAAGTAGCCCAATATCAGCAATTTAATTGTCCAAACCTCTGTAAATATTCAAACTCTGAACTTTTCTTAGAGTTTAAATTTCTCTCCTTGTTCCCCTCCCACCACTTGCAGAGACCCACAGCAGATGTGTGTGGCCTTCTCCTCCCTTTCAAAGCTTTCTCCTTTCTCAACTCACCTGTGTCCCACTAGGCTGACTTCTGGCTCTTCTCAGGTTGGGGTGGATGAAGGAGAAGTGAGTGGACAGAGAAGCTCTGTGTTCTCTGGACCTCAGGGATCATCAAGGACACGACTGTTCATCTGGGAATACATCTGTGAGTTCTTTTGAGACAACACCTCAATGAAGATGCCTCATTATCTCTGTTTAATGAGTTCAAAATTCTTCCTTTGGCCATCACTTACGACAGTGCTCAGAATCTACACCAGGGACCCCTCTGAGCTTCTCCTGTGGATAGTACCTTTTTCCCAGTGCAGTAACTGCAGCACCCACCCTCAAGCTGGTTCCTTCTCCATGGCTCACCTCTGTTCTTCTGGGCCCCAGTATAACCATGGTCTTCCACTAGTAGTGGTTACATAATTTTCAAGACCCAATGCCAAATAAAAATGCAGAGACTCTTGTTCGAAAACCATTACTACAAGACTGGCATCCACACCCTCTCCCCATCTGGAACTTTTAGGCTTTCAGCAAAGGACAATGTGTCCTAAGACATAAATGGCTCCTTTGAAATCCTGCCTAGAAAGCAGAAAGCCTGGGCGATCCTCCGGAACCCAGTCTTTGGAATGAAGGAGGTAAATGGCTAGTATGAATGTTCTCTAAGGACAATGTCATGATCTCATCAGCATCATTCTATTGTGGAGAAGGAAAAAAGAGCAAGTTTCTTTTCTCACCCATCTCAAGGTTCAAGGCCGAGTTACCTTTAATAAAACATGGATTAATAAGAGAACAGCACAATAAATGTATTTAACACAAACTTTACATGACACGAGAACCTTCAGAAATGAAGACCCCCCCCAACAAAGAAATCTGTGTGTGTTTATGCTTAGGTTTGAGGAAAAGTGGACATTCGTGTAGAAACATTGGACAAAGGCTGCATGATATAACACCAACAACCCAGGGGCAGCTCAGCAAGGCCCGTCTGCTCGGTAACCATCCAGGGGCAGTTCCCCGAGACCCGTCTGCTCAGTAACCATCCAGGGCAGCTCCCCAAGGCCTGTCTACTCAGTAACCATCCAGGGCAGCTCCCCGAGGCCTGTCTACTCAGTAACCATCCAGGGGCAGCTCCCCCAGACCCGTCTGCTCAGTAACCATCCAGGGCAGCTCCCCGAGGCCTGTCTACTCAGTAACCATCCAGGGGCAGCTCCCCGAGGCCTGTCTGCTCAGTAACCATCCAGGAGCAGCTCCCTGAGTCCTGTCTGCTCAGATGTTTCTGGGCAGCTCCATGTCTCATTCATTTCCTTCAGGGGGAGGGAAGATCCCTGTGGAATGAGGGTCTCCTGACTTGCCCTAAAGGAACGTCAGAACATTCTTTTCTGGCTTGCTGTTGGAAAGACAGGCAAGGAGAAGAAGAGCTTCCTCCTTCTACAGTTTCCTCAAATGCCAAAGAGCCATATTTTGGGATAACTTGTTCTAAATCCTGTCTCTATCCTCAAGGTGAGCCCTGAACCAGAAGTTGTCAAAAATCCCTTTCTCAGTACTCAGACTCTAATGAACAACTGAGTGTCTTCAGACCCAGAGTTCTTGACATCTTCTAATAACTTTACCCCATTATTCCTCTCCAGGAATCCACCCCACCATGACCTTCAGATGGCCACTGTGTCACTGGGTGCATGTGGCCCAGCCTTGGCCTGCCAACATACTGCCCTCCTCTAACAAGGAATGACAGGCAATGTGAGCTGGGGGGAAGCACTGGGAAGGACAGACTCATTCTTCCTCTTTGATAAGAAAAAGAAAGTTTGTGACCTGATTTAGCATCTGGTGATCACCATTTTGTGAACACAGAAGTAAAACCAAATGATGAAGGCTGAAACCTGATTACTTCTGAGACTCCACATCCAACCACCACAGCTCATCATTAAATGAGCCAAACTGAATTCGTCCAATTGAATTAGATTTTCTATAATTTACAACCAAAAGAGTCTTAACTATTCAATTCACCAATACTAATCTTTCATAGTTCATCATTTCTGTTTTATTCCTAAGCAACAATTACTACAAATATGAACTTTAAATAGTAATAAGATGCCATGTGCTTTGACCATTATACCACCTGTGTTTTGTTTTGTAATTATCTAAGGCTAGATGGCCACATTGCTCCTTTATACTCAAAAAGGAAAAAACCCATTATGTACATACTATACGACTAACAACCCAACATGAGCCCACATGTTAAAAGCGTGGTATTTTGTATAAAATGGTGATAATGAGCTCCTTGAGCTCCTCAGAGATATATTCTAGGAAATATCAACAAATTAATGTGAGCAGTAATTATAATTCATTACTTGATGCTACTAAATAAAATAGAATGCCATCACTCATAAATCATATAATATTTTCATATAACTTTAATAATATGCATAACCTTTTTTAAAAAATGGTATTTAAAGATTTTTAAATGGCCAGTGTATCATTAATAACTCTGTCATTTTTGAAGCAAAAAAAAGATAGAAACAAAGTGAAGGAAAAATATATTAGAAAAATCAACACAAAGAATATTTAAAAGCTTGACCTTCATTCTCTCCAAGCCAGTGCAACTCATGATGAATGTTGAGGGCAAACTCTAATACGTCTTCCTGCCCATTTTCCATCAAAGATACATTTACATGTACTATTTCCCTCATCAACATGAACACTACCCTGAATGACAGCAAAGTCCAATCTTACAAATATAATTTAAAAGCGAGAAGTCTGCTCTTCGACGTACCACAGCTTAGATGGTCCTCTGTGTCTAGGAATGCCCCCGCCCTTACTGTTCCAAACCACGGATTGACATTTGATTTTCGTTATTTTAAAGACAAAACTGGAGGAGACCACAGTGGTGGGAATAATATTTTCCATGTTCTGCAGCTGCGTTCATAAACTGCACTCTCTTTGAAGTATATGTTAATAGGTGAATGACACACCTCCAACAGTGCCCCCAAAAGGGGGCTCTGTAATATTAAAATGTGAACATTTCCAGAGATGCAACATGTGGATGTTGATAACGGCCCCATATGGGGGCCTGTTTCTCTATAAGTCCTCTTCCTTGAAGCCAAAGGTATCTTTGAGAGACATTGTTCCAGGATAGTGGGCTACAGGTAGTCCTGGCAAATTGATCTAGAAATAAACAAACACAAGCAAAGAGATTGTGAAGCACACTGTTATTGTAGCTTCAATGCAGCATTTTCCCAGGGAAAACACTAAAATACTCGCTCGATAGATACAGAGAGATAGAGAAGAGATATATATATTTTCTTTTTTTCTCCTAACAAAAGTGAAGGGTTCCTCCTAATAGTTTTGAAAGTATTTCTTGAAAGCACAGAGGACAAAAGGGGATGCTGTAGATTGGGTGAAGTTATAAAAAGTGGGACAGTTTAATAGCAATGACAGGATTAACGATCATGTTGGCTAAAGTCTTTCAATACCTTCCCTGAGGCTGTTCCACACATACACAAATTGCCAAAGGTCAGATGGCCACTGCACGCGTCTGTGTGACCACTCCACTGCTTACACCTCGATGTTAGCACCCCATGGCATTCAGAACGGGTACAAAACCTGCCCCACATTGGACCCTGCCTCACTGTCAACCTCACTTCCCACCGTCTGTGCAGACGCCCCCTCCCACACAAGGACAGACACACCCCTGCACACAAACACATCTGACACTGCCGTCACGATGCACAGCTGCAGATAGGCCTCTGTTCATGTTCTTTCTTCTAACTTGGTCACTGGTAAGCTTTTTCTTCTATAAAAGGACAAATAGTAAGTATTTACGGCTATTAAACTCTACAGATTCTGTTGCGCTACCCTACTCTGGAATATAAATGAATGGGCAAGGCTGTGTAGCAGTAAAACTTCATGGACCCTGAAATTTGAATTTCATCTAATTTACATGTGTCAAGAAATGTTATTTCCTTCCTCAAATTGAAATATAGAAAAACCATTTATTTTTATTTTTTATTCGTTTATTATTAATTTTTTTTTGCTCCCAGGCCACGCAGAAACAGGCAGAGGCAAGGGGATTGGATTTGGCCTCAGGGCCACACTCTGCCATGCAGCCCCCCCACCCCCGACCCCCTGACCTCCGGTGGTGTGACCTCAGCTTATTTATCTCCAACCTGCTTTCTAATTCAGTCCTGGGAGCTCTCCATGCCCAAGCATAGCACTGCCACATCCATGTCAATACAACCGCCTAGTATCATTTGTTTACATATTTTAAATAATTTTTACCATCTCCCCCCCAGCAAGGCTCTTAATTCTTCATAAGTAGGGAAAATCTTCTGTAAGTTTGTGACCCACCAGGCCTCCACATGTGCCAAATAAAGTGAGGGGACTGTCGTTTCCATACAGCTCCTTTTTCTTCCTCTCCCAAATATTTCCTAGGAGTCACTCCTCTGTGGATGAAAGATACTAAGTACAACGGGTCCAGGAGGCAGGCGGCTGGGAAGCCAGAGCCCTGTCAGATTGGGGTCCCGGCGCCCTGGCAGTGCTCACGGCCCACACGCTGGATCGGGCTGGGGGTGGGGGATCCATCTCACAGACACTGCGCGGCTGCTAGGGGTCAGGATTATGGCAGGGGACCGGACAAAGGTCCTTCTTGCCCTGGGAAATGTAGGGACCGGTCAGAAAGAAAGGGTTGCAAAGACACTGTGAGGGGAGCGGAGGAAGAGCAGCTGCGAGCGCAGGACGCAGGGAGCCCTCGGTCAGGGAGCCCCGCGGACAGGGACCCCAGTGGAGAGGGAGCCCCGCAGTCAGAGCGCCACGGACAGGGAGCCTCGCCGACAGGGAGCCCAGTGGACAGGGAGCCCCGCGGACAGGGAGCCCCACAGACAGGGAGTCCCGCGGACAGGGAGCCCCGCGGACAGGGAGCCCAGTGGAGAGGGAGCCCCGCAGTCAGGGCGCCACGGACAGGGAGCCTCGCCGACAGGGAGCCCAGTGGACAGGGAGCCCCGTGGACAGGGAGCCCCGCGGACAGGGAGCCCCACAGACAGGGAGCCCCGCAGTCAGGGCGCCACGGACAGGGAGCCTCGCCGACAGGGAGCCCAGAGCACGGAAGTGCACACGTCAGAACTCCAGTCACCCCAAGAAAACGCGTCTGCCGTGAGCTCCT
>CAUYRH010167063.1:0-12330 GCA_963574655.1 Perodicticus potto | reverse complement strand
GGTATCACACTATTCTATTATGTGTAGAATAAGAATATGTGTAGCCCTTTTTTAGGTATCACACTATTCTAACTGTGATATGTGTAGCCTATTCTAGGCATCACGCTATTCTAAGTGTGACATGTATAACCCTTTTCTAGGTATCACCCTGGTCTGTGTGTGATATGTGTAGGCCTCTTCTAAGTTTCACAGTATTCTAAGTGTGATATCTGTAGCCCTTTTCTAGGTATCACCCTAGTGTAAGTGTGATATTTGTAGCCATTTTCTAGATATCATACTATTCTAAGTGTGATATGTGTAGCCCTTTTCTAGGTATCACACTGTTATAAGTGTGATATGTGTAGCCCTTTTGTAGGTATCACACTGTTATAAGTGTGATATGTGTAGCCCTTTTCTAGGTATCACACTATTCTATTCTATGTTCTAATTAGAATTAGGTACTTACGTTTCTGTTGAAGGAGGAGGGATTGTCTCAGCTGGTGATGTATTTTCAGACAGAAAAAGATAATTATTATTTTTTATTTTCCTTTACAGGCTACTTGTAAAATTGTAATTAACATATCATACTATGTCTTTATTCCCTGTAGTGACTGTTCTGTTTTGATTCTCCCGGGACTCCTGGTAAGGCACAAAATAAACATTAAAATCTGGGGCCACTGCCCACATCACCATTCTAATCTTTGGCCACCATCCTACATGTATTCTGTGGTGTAGAGGTACTGAACAACATGCAATTCCCTAAACATGTTGTGCTTGTCATACCTCAGGGCCTTTGCTCTTACTGTTTCATTTGTCTGCAACTCTAGTGTCCCTCTTTTAAATTTCTCATCCTTTAGGATTTGTTCAGCATGTCACCTCCTCCAGAGAGCGTTGCTTACAATCTCCATTCTCTGTCAATGCCCCCAAGCACCCTATATACCCTTTTATTATATATAGGATTTACTATGTTGTATTAGAATGACTAGTTTTTAGTGCCTGGCACATAGCAAGCACTCAATACCAATTTATTTGTTGAATGAATTCTTTAATATAGGTATTTGCTCCATGTTTGTTTGTTAGTCTTTATGTAATCAATCTTTTCCCATTGAAACACTGTCTAACATGTTTGTGTGCTCTCTAAGTCCATAAGTGGGTTTTAGTGAATATTTCTGGATAATGATACTAGAGCAAATCTTCGTATATAACATATCCATAGGAATACTGGCATGGTGTGTATCAGTTATGCAAAAACATGACTAAATGAAAGTCTTAGACAAACAGAATGCTCTGAATAATATGAAGTAATATTACCAATTAGAGACAATTCACAGCCAGGGTAAATTGGAATCTATTTTTTCCCAATAAATGTAAAGTATATTGTGAGTAACCAATAAATTCCAAGGATCTGTTTTAAAGTTTTACTTAAATTCTATGTAACTTCTAAAGTTTCTTTATGTATGAGTATGTTTTTACACAAGTTTTGGAAAGGAAGGAGTTGGAATTAATAGTGTGGAAGCCTGAGAAATTAAGTATGAAGATAATACAGTTGTGGTGGTTTTATCATATGTCCACACATTCTTTGATACTCCTCCCTCCAAAGGGTGGAGGTTAATTCTCTTCCTCTTTGAAGAGAATTAGTCACTTGGTGACTTGCTTCCAATGAATAACATGATGGTGCATAACTTCTGAGACAAGGTCATAAGATATACTGTGACTTCAGCCCTTCTCTCTTGGATCACTCACTATGGGGCAAGCCAGCTGCCCTAGTATAAGGATATTCAGGAAGCTCTATAGAGAGCCCCACATGGTGACTAACTAAGAACTCCTGCTAACAGCCAGCAAGGCTTTGAGACCACCTGCCAAGAGCCCTGTAAACATACCACCTTGGAAGTGAATCCTCTAGTCCCAGACTCGGGATGTCTCATGAGGTTATAGGAGAAGGAGGAAGTGAGAGGAAAAAGTAGAGGAAGGAAGTAAACAAGAAGCCATCGTGGAGGGCACCTGTAGTCACAGCTACTTGGGAGGCTGAGACAAGAGGATCACTTGAGCCCAACGGTTTGAGATTGCTGCGAGCTATGATGCCACGGCACTCAACCCTAGGATGACTGAGACTCTGTCTCAACAACAAAAAAAAATTATTGACCACTCTGAGACTTAGTTTACTTACATGTAGAATGGTAGATAAAAATAGTACTGACTTCAATATTGAGACAGTTAAATGAGGGGATATAAAGGGCTTAGCACAGTACCTGGTACATAGTAAATATTTAATGAACACTGTTATCTCTTTGCCTTGCAGTCTATTTCTAATTCTATTTTCTTTCTTTTGAAAAGACAAATTCTGACCATATTATGCTCCTGATGATATTTTTCAGTTGTTGCTCTTGTGTAAAAGGATAAAAGGTAAGTGATTCTGTAATTCTCTTTTGTAATTCTCTAACTTGAACTTTTAGCTAAAGATATTCTAAACACACCATACTCTAATACTTATGTCTTAGTAAATATGTTCCCTTTTCCAGGAATGTTCCTTTTTCTCTCTACCATTTGTTTGCCTAGAAAATTATTTCTTAGCCTTTGATTCTAGCTCAATTATGGCTTCTTTTGTAAAAGCTTCCCCTGCTTCCGCATGTTTCCACTGGACTTTGTATATACTTCCAGTATATATTTATCAGATTGTGATTATTGATATGTCTATTTTCCACTGGACTTTGTACATACTTCCAGCATGTATTTATCAGATTGTGATTATTGATATGCTTATTTTTCATTAAACTGTGAAATTTCAGGATAAGAACCATAGCTTTTCTACATTGTATGTTTAATAATTAATAAAGTGCCTTGCATGTATCAGAAGCTCAATAAATGTTAGCTAAGTGAATGAATTAATGGGTTGTAAGATATACTTAATAACTGTTGCTCATGTTTACCTGTATCATAGCTGAAGCTTGACTTCTTGGTATTTAGCACTGAATCAGCATGTGCCACCTATACATACCATAAGAAAAATAAAACAATGAAACAAATGTCCCCAAAGGATTTTTGAAACAATTTGAACATTGGATATTTTTCACATTTAAAATATGAAAATTTAAGAAAATTATTTAAGAACTTATTTTAAAAGCCCATATATAATAAATGTCCATGTTTTATTTGTTTTATATTACATACTACATCATTTCAGAACTCAAAGGTTCACTTTGAATTTATTAGTATTCCAAAATTAACTGAGGAGGCACACTGATTAGCAAGGAAGGTAATCAACTGAAAAGCTAAAAATTATAGGTATTATTATTATTATTTTTGAGACAGAGTCTCACTCACCCTCGGTAGAGTGCTATAGTATCATAACTCACAGCAACCTCAAACTCTTGGATCACTCAAGTGATCCTCTTGCCTCAGCCTCCCAAGTAGCTGGGACCATAGGCACCTGCCACAACACCCGGCTATTTTTAGAGAGGGGGCTCTCACTCTTGCTCAGTCTGGTCTTGAACTCCTAAGCTCAAGCAATCCACCTGCTTTGGCCTCCCAGAGTGTTAGGATTACAGGCATGAGCCATGGTGCCCAGCCAATATGTGTGTTTCTTAAACAAAGCTAACTGTAGGAGAAACATTTTTAGAGAGCTGCAAGGCAGAGACAAGGTTCTCTGCATACATAGAATGTGACTCTTTGGCCTGGCCATGAATTCTACTTGTTTGGGTAATTGTACAGGGAGATAAATCAACAAAATCGACTTTATTTTTTCAGGTCTGAAAGATGACCAGTTAGGAATCCTATAACCCAAGGGCTACTAAATGGGAACACATAAGTTGCTTTGGGTAACTGCTATTAAAAATTGAGGCAAATATAGTGTTCAAATTGGGATCTTTCTAATAAATTTAAAATTTAAGGATCACCACTTTTCTTTTGCTAGCTGGCAATTGTTACTGGTATTCCCCAGGCTTGTAGCTTGGCAATACTAGCATAACTGATAGCCAAGACCATTGATAACCTGAAGTAGCACAAGACTATTATTGAGGTTTGCATTTCAGTTTTTATAAAATCTTACTGTAGTATAACAAGTTTCAGGGAATAGGCTGTTTAAATTCTCATGTAATGAATGAAATTATTTTATACCAATCTTGATCATAATTTCATACTTAATTTGTCCTGTCTACATCTGGTACACAAGAAATGTTACTTACTTCTTGTCTTGAAATATCCTGGAGAGAATGTCTGGTTAAACTTGATGTGTTAGTAGCAGCAACTGGAGTGTGAAATGAAGTATTCATTTCTATGGGAAAGAAGTACTGTTAAATCTAAGAAAATGATATAATTTTCCCTGCTAGGCTGCCATAATGTCTAGTATTACCATAGTCAAGGATGTATAGACTTATGCAAGTTAAGGCAGTAGCTCTAAGGATGACTTGATGACTTCTTTGAATTTCCTTGCCTGATTTACAGTGGATCATCACTGCCCTTGGGAGCAAGCCTGAACACCCTAACATTTGGCCCTAACTTCCTTTGCCCAGAGTTTTTTAATCAGAGAAAAAATTTAACTTGAAGAAGTATATGACGAAAGTAAGTATTTAATTGAAAAAATAGAACAATTACGAATATTATTTATTTATTTACCTCCATCATTTGAAGACATTGGTATTGTAGTCGATTCTTTATCTTCCTGTGTGATTTAACATTCAAAAGAAAAACATTCATTAGTAATTAAGCTACTAAAAGAGACTTTTGCTTAATCTAAAGCAATCAAGTTAATACAGTATTTGTACCCCCCGTCCCTGCCTTTTCTACTTCTCTCCTAAGCATTGGTTACAATGCTAATACATATTTCAACCGCGTGCTGGACATCTCTGACAGACACCTAAACTTAACTAGTTGAACATGAAGCTCATTATGCTTCTATGTACTTGCATTTTTCCAAACTCACTTTTCCTCCTCTATTCCATATTTTGGTTAAAGACATGGTAATCCACCTAGTGCTCTAGTCTAAAAAGCTTAGAGTTATTCCATTTATTTTGGATAATGTCAGTCTAATTCAATCTAATGCTTATTGAGCACGTTGCTTAGAACTGAATATATATACATATATATGTGCGTGTGTGTGTGTGTGTATATGCTAGATTCTCACCCTGGGAGCAGGGTCCTTTAAGACTTGTGGAACTGGCGGTGATTGACTAAAGAAAAGTAAAGTTAGAAGTGGCAAGAGATAACGAAACAGGACACACAGAATAAGAGTTTTCAACGGTGGGAAACATAGGGGACATTGCTAGCTTGTGGCGTTCCTGAGAATGGCCCTGTGTGTTTATTCCACTCAGCTTTTATTGAAGGCTGTTATCTCATTTAGTCCAGAGGGTAAGCTGAGGAAGAGAACAAATATGTCAGCAGTTTCTCTGAGTAAGTATGTTAGCTCTTATTCTGTCTACAATCATTGACTTTAAGGGTCTAAGTAGCCTTGAGAAATTCGGAACGTGAACCTTGTGTGGGGACAGCCTCCTGTCTCTGGTCGCACACACAGATTCCTTGGGGGAGGTTAATGCCCACTAGTTCACTGTGAAGAATTGGTGGAATAGAAGAATTTTCCTCTGATCTCTACCCAAAAGCATCTTCTCTGTGATAAAGTAGTACAAGTCCTCCTGCCCATATTTCAGGGTTCGAGCTGTTGCCTTGATCTCTGTCCTGGCCGTAATGCAAATCCCCACAATGGGTATTTGCTTTGACTGTTGACTGGGCAGGGGATGGCCTGGCTAATTTTTCTTGCCAGGCCTTGCCATAGCCTCCTCTACAGTTACTGTCTTCTTCAGAGTGTTTACAACCCAGCAGGGGTGTCTGCAAGTGTATCTCCTACAGACCAGACTTCTAGGAAAAGCAGGAACTGCTCAGATGAGTAACTTAGTTTCTGGTTTAAAAGTAATCTAGGTAAATGTTTTTATTCCACCTTGCTCAGCTTATTGCTCTGTTCTTCCCTTTTTCTGGGGGTGTTTTCTCTTGCCAAGAATGGATTCTTTGATCCCCATTCTGCCTGTGTGGAGATATAATTTTCTACCTCAAAAAGCTTATCATCCAGTAGAAAAGACAAATATGATATAGTATAGTGAGTTCTGAGATAGAGGCAAGCCTGAGCACTGTGGGAACACAGAGAAAAGACATCCTACATCATGAAAACCTACATACATAAACTGAATTTTCTCCTTCTTCTTCTTTTCTTCTTTCTTTTTCCTTCTTCTTCTCCTTCATCATCATCATCATCATCATCACCATCTCCCTCTCTGGACCCATACATCTATTGAGTCATCAGATCTGGACACAGTCTAACTCCAAAATATCTTGAATCTGTATCCTCTCATTCACCCTTATTGCTATTGCCTTGGGTTGGGGCCCTTATTCTTTTTTAGCTTAACTATCTGAGTAGACTTAAAACTATCTTCCCTCTAATCTTTTCTCTGTACCATCTATCTAACACACTGTTACTGGGTTATCTTTTTAGAATCCAAATCATTCTTATGTCACATTCCTACTCAACAACCTTCAATGGCTTCAGTATATACTAAGAGGATTATATTCATACTTCAGCAAGGTGTACAAGGCTTTAGCTTTAATCTACCTTTTCAGTTTCATCTCCTGTACTTCCCTGGGTATGTTGGCTCACACTTAAGGTGCCTTCACTTACACTTTCACTTCTGTCTGCAACATTACCTTTCTATATCCTCAGATCTACTCATCTGGGAAACTCCCACTCACATTTCAAAACCTAACATAGTTAAACTTTCCTTTAATACAGCCTTTTAGGCCTCTCTAGGCAGAACTGGGCTCTAAATCTTCTGTGCTACCCACTGCATTTTATAAAAATCAAAACTGTCCTGTCGTTTTAGTGTAATAACTTTTGTGTGTCTGATCTTTAGATAGTGATTATGTCTTTTCCATCTTTGTATCCCATGTTGTCCACTTTTCCCCTTTCCCTTTCTTTCTAGCTTAGCCCAAGACCTGGTCCATAGTAGGTTCTCAACAAATGTTAGCTATCATCATCATCAAATGTTTCAGTTAGTTTCTGCTAAGCTGCATGGTATATTTAGCATGAAGCTGATTCAACACTTTCTTTCCCAGGGATCTCTCCCTGTGTAAGAGAGGGAGGTCTGTGTAGGACCCAATGATCTCTAGCTATATAGTATAGTCAGAAATTAATGATCAGTACACATTATTTGAAACATATTTCTACCTCTTGTTCTGTTGTGTTACTCTGCACTTCTGGAGGAAGACGTGACAAGGGTACTGTCTTTTTGATGGGCATCTTGGCATTATTTTGAGGACGAGGAACAGACCCTGAAAATAAATGAAAGGGAAAGCATGTAATTTTTAAGCAACTTTGTCGATGTATAAATGAAGCATAGTAAACTGTGTATAGTAAAAATGTACATTTTTTTTGGTTTCGACATACGTATAAACCCATGAAATCATCATCACAATTGAGATAGTGAACATATCCATCACCCTCAAAATTTGTTTGTCCTCTCTAATAGTTCATCCTTCTCTCCACTGTCTTACAGGCAACCATTGATCCTGATGTCATGATAAATTTGTTTGCGTTGTCTAGAATTTCACATAAATGAAATAAAACAAGATGTAATTTTTTTGGTCTGGCTTCATTCATTCAGCATAATTACCTTGAGATTCATTAGTATTGTTGCTTGTATTAATAGTTTATATCTTTTTATTACTGAATAGTATTCCATTATAAATATGTACCACAGTTAACCATGTACAAGGACATTTAGGTTGTTTCCAGTTTGGGGCTGCTATGAATAATGCTGCTATGAACATTGGTGTTCACGTCTTTATGTGGATATATGTTTTCACTTTTATTGGGCACATATATGTACCTAGGAGTGGAATGGATGAATTATATAGTGGATGTAAGTTTAACTTAACTTTACAAATTATTTTCCACAGTGGTTGCATGATGTTACATTCTTACCAGCAGTGAAGAGAATTCTAGTTCCTCCACATTCTTGTAAATACTTGGCATGATCAATTATTTAAATTATAGCCATTTTACTGGGTATGTAGTCTTATCATGGTTTAATTTACATTTCTCTAATGACTACTAATGTTGAACATATGCTTATTCATATGCTTATTTGATATCCTTCTATCTTCTTGAGTGAAATGTCTGTTGGCCTGTTTTTCTAGAGTTGTCATGCCTTTGGCCACTTTTATTAGGTTTTATTGCAGTATATATAATATATACTTATATTTTACATTTATTCACAATGAACATGCCTTCTATATGGAGGTCTGAAGACCCATATTTTTTCTGTACTTACTTTTGGGGTTTGACAAATGTTTAACAGCCATTGTGCAATTGGGCTTTTACTTCAAAATTTTTATATCATTTTCTCATTTTTGATTCCTTAAGTACTCTTTCCTCAAGCCTTTCATAGGTATCTACTATTTTGGGAGGTGAGATCAGAATTTGTAACAGAAGGAATGCCATGATAAATACCAAGGTCGTATTCAGCACCTGTCATCCAAAAGTAGGATGAAACAGAGGAAAACAGCATGCCTTGTGAGCCATGAAATTAGCTCAAGAATTTCCCTCAATTTCATCTTCCTTTTTTGTGTAGCAACGTCTTGCAATATTTAGTTCAGAAAATTACCCTGTAGTGTACCGGAGCTATCCTTGCCCACTATGAAAAGTTATTTGGGGTCAAGAATTATGGGTATATGACTTAGGGAAAGGTAACAAAGAAAGGCCACTCCTTTAGCAGCTCAGTGATGGGAATATGGAAGGGTCGTGGGAGAGAGAAGCTGCAAAGCAAAGAACTCGGATGTGGTTTCACATTTGTTTTACTGGGTCTTGTACTGCTTTAGATAAGTAAGGTTATTATGGAGAGCAAAGAAAAAATCCTAACTCCATTCTTAACATGGGAAAAAGAGATCATTTAGTTCACCCCTCACCACCAACTATGCTACCTTCCTTCTCATGGGGCATGGCCCAGCAACTTGGCCGTCCTATGGATGGTCAGGCACAGCAAGCCTCTCTCTGAGGTTTTGTTTTTTTTTAAGTCAGTCTTGGTTCTCATGTGCTGTAGTCATAGCCCAGAGAGGGCTGAAAGTTTTCCTAGGACACTTGCTGAGGGAGTCACTGTAGTGGAGGTGAGGAGACTCTACCCTGAGTGTCATGGGCAGCTAGCTAGAACGGGGGGAGGATGGCAAAGCTAGAGGCTCCACTAAGCTCCAGGAGACCAGAGCATGAGTCATTATGTCAGTGGCAGACTTCAACTGTGAATACCAACAGGCCAAGGATTATTTGAGTGGAAACAGGGGCATCTCTCTGGAGACCAAAGGAGGCAGAAGACATGTCATCAAATAACCTGACTATTCTGCCTTCATGAGGTCATAGAAGCTGGTGTTTCCCAAACTTTAATGTGCATTCTAAGCACTTAGTAGATCTTGGGTGGGGTCTAAGAATCTACATTTCTAATAAGCTGCTAGGTGATGCCCATGCAGCTAACACTTAGAGGAGTAAGAACATGAGCCATGCATCTTGACTCAGACCCCTGGACACCATTCTTGGGAAAGAGGAAGAAAGATGAGGAGGCTCCCTGGAAATCTAAGCCATTTTGGGGGCCTCATAAAGGCAGAATGTAGAGGAGTATGATAGAAAGAATCAAAGACTGATCTAGACAGCAAAAGGAAGGAAGACACTTGGATTTAGTAAATAGTGCTAGCTCTGCATGCATGTTAAAGAAGTCTACTCAAGAAGCAGGTTGAAATGTTTAAGTGATAACAATAGCTACTACTCAGTTGGGCTTTTCTAAAAGGAACAGGGAAACAAGACTGGCCGTACCAAGGGCACACTCCACTGCTGCAGAAAAATATGTGGCAGAAAAAATTATTTCTGCTGCCAGTGAAGTGACAAGTTACTTTGGGATCTGAAAGGCCCAAAGCTCAAGAAAGGGGAGGGTTTTAAAAAAAAGCATTGGCAGGAGTCTTGGTCCTCACTAGGATTCTAGGGCAAAGGCCCAGAAACATGAGTAGTACCTCTAATTAAACAATCTGCAAGAATTTTCTCCAGCTGGAACAAATGAAATGTAGGTAAAAACTTCCCCAGGAGCCAGAACTGCTTAGCATGGGGTGGCAGCAGCAGTGGCAGCAGCTATTTGAGGCACAGACTGAGAAAATGCTTCAGGATCTTGTTGGGAATAGAAAAGTGTAGAGATGAGATCAGAAGCAGGGGCTGTAGAAAAGTCAGGGCTCTAAACTGTGCTTGGAGAGTCATCAGCTGCAAACTGGTCTGCCCCACGTGTGGGATTGTAGAGGCAGTGGCGGCAGTTGAGTAATCAGGGAGTCTAATCCAGATGGCAGCCTCATTGCTTCACAGAACTGAAGCATTACTCAAAATCCATCATTGGATAGAAGGGGCTAGAGGATTTATCTGCATGGTAAGGAGAAGAGGGCATTACCAAATCCAGTCTTCCCACAAATGAATAATTTCTAATCAAAATGTTTCAATTACGTCTTTGTCTTTGGTGTCCTTGGTATACTTGGTGTCCTGGGTATACTTCATGGTTTACTTGGCGTCCTGGGTATACTTCGTGGTTTATGGTGCTGACACTTATTCTCTTTTTCTTTGGAGTAGTTTCTTAAAGAAATATAATGAGACATTTACTTTTTAGTAGTGGAGATGACAAAATTATCCCAGATAGATTCTTTTTATCCTTTCATGCCCAATAAGAGGAGAGTCAATTACCAATCTATATGTGGGAATATAGGGAACAATTGGAAATGATAGGCACCAGTTCACAATGGAAAGTGACTATGTCTTCCAAGGGACATTTGGAAATGTCTGGAGACATTTTTGATTGTCACAAAAAGGGTACAGGGTGTTTCTGGCATGGGTTGAGGCCACAGATGCTGTTGCTCAACATCCTACCATGCACAGGATGGCCCCCACAAACAAAAGATTATGTTACCTTAAATATCAATAATGCCAAGGTTGAGAGACCCAAGAATAGAGGCTGTGATGGGGAGGAAGGACAATTACTTTTATAGTATCATCTTGTCTTATTAAAGTCATGCATTAGTTCTAACTATACAGAATTGTCTTCTGGGAGAAGGGAAACTATATCATATTTCTGAGAACACGACTTTTCCTCTGTGTGAGAGGCAGTCCAGAATAATTACTGTGCTGGAGACCCTCCAGGCTAGTGACAATGACACTTCCTAGTTGCACCTCAAAGCTTGGCAGAAGCAACCATATACATAGACCTCCTTTGGGAAAACCGTGGTTATAGCTCTTGTTTCTAACCATTTACATAGATAAAAGGATCCCAAACTACGTGTGTGCTAATTGGGTTTTCAGTAGAAATATAAGATGTGCATCCGTCCAAGATGACGGTCTTGTTATAGTGGTATGAGTCAATTTCATATGTGAAATAAGCATCCTCGCTCTTCTGTTACCTCTGTAATATTATAAATTTAAATTCATTTATGTTTTTTTTTTTCCAAAAGGATGAAGATGGAGGAAGCTCTATAGCCACTAAAGAGATCTAACATTGTACAGGCACAATGTTATAGCCTCATTGCTTCACTGAACTGAATGATGAGCTTGTCCTACTGATCGCTCCTTTATACATGTTTCATTCCCTTTTTCTTATATTGTCTATTCTTACTAGCACCTCCTTTTAAAACTTTCTCTTGGATACAGTTTCTCTCTTGTTAAAATTACTATTCTTTTCTTCTCTCCTTATAAAACTTCTTTTCTTTCTCTATCCCTTCTCCCTCCCTCTCCCTTCCTTCCTTCCTCCTTCCTCCTTTTCTTCCTTCCTTTCCTTCCTTCCTTCCTTCCGTCTCGCTCAGTTCCTTCTTTTTCTCTGACTTTTTAAAAAAAAATGTTCTTTCACTGCTTTATTGGCTCCTCCTTTTGGAACTTACTTTGTTATCTTTCTCTCTTGCTTTTGTTATTTTTGCAGTGGCATTAACTTTTCCTTGTTGAACATCTTACTTCTTTCCCTCTCTCTTCCCTTCCTTCTTTCCTTCTCTCTTCCTATTGATTGCTACTGTAGTTTTTTGGTCATCTTTTCTTACTCCCCTCTCTCTCTAACTTATTTTGGCTGCTCCTTTTAAAACTTTTCTTTTCCTCTTTTGTGTAAAAGTCTCCTTCCATACAGGCTTCTCATTTGTAAAACATTTTTATTCTTTGTTCTATTTCTGTCTTTCCTTTTTTATCTTTATCTTTTTTTCTTTTTTGTGCACTTTATTCTTATTGGCTCTTTCCTATTTGTGAAACTTTCTCTCATTCTCTCAATTTTTCCTTCTTTATTTTACTTTCTTTTAACTAGTTATTTTAATAAATTTTCTCCT
>CAUYRH010167061.1:0-19033 GCA_963574655.1 Perodicticus potto | reverse complement strand
GCCAAAATGTGGAAACAGCCTAAATGCCCACCAACCCAGGAATGGATTAACAAGCTGTGGTATATGTACACTATGGAATACTATTCAGCCATTTAAAAAAATGGAGACTTTACAGCCTTTGTATTAACCTGCTTGGAAGTGGAACACATTATTCTTTGTAAAGCATCACAAGAATGGAGAAACATGAATCCCATGTACTCAATTTTGATATGAGGACAATTAATGGCAATTAATAACACGGTAGGGGTCAGGGAAGGAGAGAGCACGGAGAGAAAGAATGAGGGAGGGGTGGGGAAAGGAAGAGCAGAGAGGGAAGGAGCAAAGGGGCTGGGGTCTTGGTGTGTGTCATGCCTTTTGGGGCAAAACACGATTGTAAGAGGGACTTTACCTAACAAATGCAATCAGTGTAACCTGGTTTCTTGTACTCTCAATGAATCCCCAACAATATATGTATATATAAAAGAAACCAATTTTTTGTTTTGTTGATCCTTTATTTTGTGCTTTTGGTTCCTATTTCATTTGGTTTTGCTCTGAACTTTGTTGCTTCTTTTCTTCTGCTGGCTTTGAGTTTAGTTTGCTCTTCTTTTTACAGTTCCTTGCAAGGTAACATGGGGTTGTTAATTTGTGATCTGTCTTTCTGAAGTAGACATTTAAGGCTATGAATTTTCCATTAGGATGGCTTTTTCTGTATCTTATAGATTTTTTTAACTTACATCTCCTTTGTTGTTCAGTTTTCATTTTCATCTTTATTTCATCATTGGCCCGAAGATCACTCATCAGCAGGTTGTTTCATTTTCATGA
Source organism: Perodicticus potto (assembly GCA_963574655.1). Lineage (NCBI taxonomy): Eukaryota > Metazoa > Chordata > Mammalia > Primates > Lorisidae > Perodicticus > Perodicticus potto. Next base: position 18,232 of record CAUYRH010167061.1, on the reverse strand, counting down.
CTTTGTGTAGATTTGAATGTTTCCCTTGAAATTGGTTTCTAGTTATATTCCCCTGTGGTCTGAGAAGATAAATGGTATAAGTTTGAGGGTTTTTTTTTTTACTTTACTTAGACTTGTTTGTGGCCTAAGATCAATTTTGGAAAATATCTCATGCTGGTAAGAAGAATGTACATTCCATAGTTTTGGACAGAATGTTCTATAAATGTCTCTTAGGTTCATTTGCCCTATAGTCTCATTTGATTTTAGTATTTATTTATTGATTTTCTTCCTTAATGATCTGTGTAGTTTTGTCAGGGAGGTATTGAAGTCCCCCAAAAGTATGACAATACTGATTGATTGTTTATTTGTTGGTTTTTGCCTAGATCTGGTAGAAAACATTTGTTAATTACTTTATGAATTGGGATCAGGGAAGTCCTAATTATGATAAAAAATACAAAAGTGAGAGAAAGGAAAACAGTTTTTTGAAAAATATTGATAATAGAGATTGTTAATTGCAAAAACTAAAAATCTTTTAAAGGACAAAACAAACAAAAACAAAAAACCCTCACAAAAATACCCACTCCACTAAAAAAGTAGAAAGACAAATGAAAAATTGAAAAAATTTGTAATCTATAACATAGGTAAAGATTTGATAAACTTAACATCTAGGGAGTTTCAAAAAGTGTTAAATGGATTAGTTTGCAGGGACACAATTATAAAGGGACTTTACCTAACAAATGCAAACAGTGTAGCCTAATTCGTTGCACCCTCAATGCATCCCAAACAATAGAAAGGAAAAATATGCTATAAAAGTAGGTAATGGGTAAGATTTTGTATTTTTAAGTGATAATAAAACTATTTTAAATGTTTTTAGCTTAAAAAGGATTCAAATGGAAAATGTCAAGATTCCTGTAGAAAAATGAGCTCATACTATTAACAGTTTACAGAAAAAGTGTAACTAGCCTATAACCATATATACATTTGTTCACCTTTGCTCTTAATAAGAGAAATACAAAATAAAACTGTACTGAAATACCATTTTTAACCCATCAGGTTGCCAAAATTAAAAAAAATTGAGAATATATTCTGTTAGCCAAGGGAATAGGAGTTCTCATACATTACTGGTGAGAATGTTGAATGACATAAACCTGTGGAGGGGAAATTGACCAAATACATTTACTTGTTGAATCAACAATATCATTTCTAAGACTCTTTTCCAGAGATGCACTGACAAAAATACAAAAATATCCATTTATTGAGCAATTCGTTATGGCATAATAGTACCAAACTAGACTCAATCTGAATATGCATCAATAGGAACTGATCAAATAAGCTAAGGCACACCACACAAAGACATCTAAGGCAGCTATTACAGGAATAAGAGGGACCCCATCTATTGTTTCAAACTGATTTCTAAGATATATTATTGAGTGAAAAGTGCAAGGTGTAGACGTGTACACATAATATGCCACCATTCACATCAGAGAAAGTCTTGAGTGTTGGTTTACATTTTCATATAACATGGAAAGATAAACTGAAGGCTTAGATTTGTGAGTGAGAGCAGGAATGGGATGGGAGAGGCTATATATCTCAATTTATAGAATTGATTTTAAAATTAATTAAACATTTTGCATAATTATAAAACCAAAGTGAACTGAAAAGAGCAAGTCGAAAAGTTAAAGCAAAATGAAATAAATGAACCAAACTATAAATTGAATTGGTGTCAAACCCAAACAGTGGGGAATTATTTCAAGTTTAGAACACAGTAATATCTACCTCCCCAGTGGGGTTTATCCCTAAAAATGAATAAAACAAAGAGAATCTCAAATTCTTATATTAATCACATCATTAGTGGCAGTGTTGGTACTGTTATTCTGAAAGTGTTGTGCACTTATTGTACAACAAAACAAATACGGGATTGTGTTGGTGTCAATGAGAATCAGAATTTTTGGCATGAAAGAAAGGACATGCAGATGGATGCCTGCTAAAGTCGAGAAAACTGTGTAGTTCTGAATTTGAATTGGAAATACCAATGTCAACTCATGTTGTGTTTTATCTGAAAAAATGTATTCCTAACTCTGGCTCCAGACACAATCTGAGAAACCATGACTTAGTAGAAATGGGCACCTTTGTCTCCCAGATTGAATATCACTGAAAAGAACTAAAGATCTTTGGAGAAATGAGTGATCCAATATCCGGGCAGAAAATGTAAGATAAATGTGGGTTTAGCTTTACATTTTACAACACTTAAAAGTCCTTTCTGGCACCAGTATCCTCAGCTTTGCCAAAAGATACGGGATAGGAAATGCAGCACACTAGCAGGGCAGTGTCAGCTGTGATGCTCAGGTATGAAGGGGTGAGACCCAATGAGTGGATGTAGTGAAGCTGTGGCAGTAGCTTGGGAGGACACTCATTCCTCCAATTGCCTGGCATGTTGGTTATTCACAGTGCACAGCTGAGTCTTTCACTGGGAATTACTTTCAGAGGAAGGGAGCTGCCTTGCCCAAGACTATTCCTGTATTTAGGGAGCAATCTTGCCTAAGTTGGTACAATTTTCAGGGTCATCCCAGCAACCAAGGAGGTTGTATTGGATTGCCTGAGGTTTACAATTGCAATATATCATAGTTTAGCTTTTTTCTCTGCCCAATCCTGTATGCTTCAGTCCTCAAAAGCCCTTCCCAATAAACCCCCTATATGTAAATCTTTATCTCAGAGTTTGTTTCTGTGGAACCTGGTCCATGAAAAAGGGTGTGGGAGTCATCTGGCTTATAAGCCTTATTTCCTATATGCGCTAGTATCTTTTCTTTCATCCCATGGGAATAGTATCCTGTGGATCCTAGCAAGCAACATCCCCAGTCATACGAACACACTGCATTCAGAGAAGCTCAAACTATGGATTCCCAATCCTCCAGACCAGGTGTAGTTTAATAATTAGAAGTCATTTTTACCATAGCAATGTTGCCTGGTAACATAGCTGACATTCCACCTTTGCTAGGTTTCCAGGGAAACAGAGATGGAAAGTTAACTCAAGGTCATTTTTCCATAGAGAAAGAGAATGAGTTTTGTTAATCCTTTTTTCACATTTAAAAACCCATGAGTTTGTAAAGATAGCTGAAACAAAACAAAGATTCCAACATTTCTCATTTAGAGGATACTGGGAAACTTATTAATTTTAAATCTGGTAAATACGGGAAAAAATTATTTACCTAGGCTTTCTTATATAAACTATACCTCAGGAAAATAAATGAATTGATAAAGGAAATTTTCTCTTCATGGAAGTATCTCAGCTAACAAATGAAGGCCAGAATTAAGATATCAGTCTTTTGCAGCTTTTACTGAAAAAATGAATCTAGAGCATGATCATCATTGTCTGCCAGTAGCACCAAAGGGAGATGATCAGACTTTGTGTGTCCCCAAGGGGAGTACACAATACTACCTATAAAGCGTTCCTGCCAAAATTCTACTCTGAATCTGATCAGGCTTCTAGATCTAAGTACAAATTTTTAAGGACAGAGGAATAAGTTAAATGATATTGTGGTGATATAATTTTCAAAATTTAGATTTGTGGAAATCTTAGAGGACAATGGCCTAGTTTGTTCAACGAAGGTATTGGTGGGGAATGGGGAGAGAAAGAGGGAAGGGGCAAGCAGGAGAGAGAGGAGAGACAGAGGGGCAGGGAGACATAGACGTATGAAGAAGCGAATTTATCTCCCTTTTTTAGACTAAAAAAGACCCAGAGACAAGAGGCGTACTAACCAATTGTAATGCATGAGGCTTAGATAGTGATACCAACTAAAGACTGGGTAATAGAAATGATTATCAGTTTTTAAGTGTGATAATATTATTGTTATGATTTTAGAGATACAGACATAAAATATTTATAGATAAAGTGATAAAATGATTTTTTTTCTTCAGAAAAATATATATTGTAGAGCAATGTGTAAGGGGTGAATTTAAACCAGAGTGGGCATGAGTTGCTAACTGCTGAAATTGAGCAATAGGTTCATTGTAAGTTTGGTAATTTCCATTATAACAACTAGAAGCATATATATTTACTTTTTAGTATAATAAACTCATCCAGGGAATCTATCCACAGACATTACCTCTGTAAGAATACTTAATGTAGCAACACTAACAACAACAAAAACCAACCAATAAAGAATGGAAATAAACTGAATATGCAGCAATGGCATCTGGTTGAGAAAATTGTGATGCATTCCTACAAGTAGCTACTAAATATTAGAAAGAATATTCAGAGCCAAATCAGTTTATCTGAAGGAGTTTTCAGGAATATTGCTGAATGAGAAAAGCAAGATACACACATATGTGTATGAGACACTATTTTTTAAAAATAAAGACATAATTCCTGTGCATGCATATTGTATGTATGAGGGTACCCAGAGGGTTGTCAGCATGAATAACTTAGGATTAAAGGAATGAGAAAAGGTTCTGGGGTGGAGGCAAGGCAGGTGAGGTGGCTGACAAACTTTGGTAAAAATGAAAAGAATCTGTGATGTGGCGTGAGTGGACCAGCACAGTGGGCTGTATGGCAAGAGTACAGGCTGTGGAGTCAGTCTATGTTTCACGCCAGCTTTGCAATTTGCCAGTGGTGATATACTGGAGAGGTTATCAGTGTTCACAGAACACCTACTCTGTGCTCCACCTGGCCTGGGAGCTTGTAATACACAGATGAAGATGCCATATCTTCTCCTAGGCGGCAGCATGCTAAGGTCAATTTTTTAAAAATTTTATTTTAATAAGAGGGTACATCTGATTAGGTTACATTGTTTGCATTTGTAAGGTAAACTCTGAGTTGTATCTGTGTCCTTTACCCCAAAAGTGTGTCATATACCTGTGCATTGTACCCATTGGGTGGGAACTTACTGAACCCCCTCAACCCACTTCTTGAATTCAATTGAAGTTTTTTTCTCATGTGGGCCTGTAGTTGTTCTTTTCAATTTCAGATTAATATGAGCGTATGAATGATTAGGTTATATTGTTTGCATTTCTTAAGTAAAGTTCAAGCTGTAGTTGAGCCCTTCACCTGGGAATGTGCTGTATACCCTTTCATTGTACATCTTAGGTGAGAGCTTACCGATCACTCTCCCTCTTGCCCTTTCCTTTTTCCCTCCTTCCCCTTTCCCCTATTTGAATTTAATTGTGTTTTTATTTCATGTGGGCATGTAGTTGTTTATCTAGTGGTTTCAAATTAGTATTGAGTACATTGGATACTTGCTTTTCCATTCTTGTGATACTTTACTAATGAGAATGTTCCTCAACACCATCTAGGTTAATACAAAAGATGTAAAGTATCCAACTTTTTTATTGTTGAATAGTATTCCACAGTACACATGTACCACAATTTATCAGTCTATGCAAGTGTTGATGGCTTGATTCCATGTCTGGGTGATTGTGAATTGAGCTGCAATAAACATTATAGTGCAAATGTCCTTATGGTACAATGATTTTTTTTTTTACTTTTGGGTAGATACCTATTAATGGGATTGTGGGATCAAGTGGAAAGTCTACTTTGAGCTATTTGAGGATTTTCCATACTTGTTTTCATAGAGGCTGTATTGGTTTGCAATCTCACCGGCAGTGTAAAAGTGTTCCCTTCTCTCCACATCCATCCAACATTTGCAGCTTTAGGATTTTATGATGTGGGCTATTCTCACAAAGATTAAGTGATATCTCAGGGAGGTTATCATTTGCATCTCTGCAATTGATTAGGGATGATGAGCATTTTTTCATGTGTTTGTTTGCCATTCATCTTCCTGGGAGAAGGTTTTGTTCATGTCTGTTGCCCATTGATAAATGGGATTGTTTGCTCTTTTCTTGTTGCTTGAATTCTCTGTAGATTCTAGTTATTATCCCTTTGTCAGCTTCATAACATGCAAATATTTTCTCCCATTCTAAAGACTGTCTTTGCTTTAGTTGCTGTGCCCTTAGCTGTGCAGGAGCTTTTAAGCTTAATCATGTCCCATTTGTTTATTTTTGGTAGTGCTACAATTGCTAAAAGGGTCTTCTTCATAAAATCTTTCCCCAGGTCAATATTGTCAAGAATTTTTCCCACAGTTTTTTCTAGAATTTTTATTGTTTCATGTCTTAAATTTAAATATTTTATCCAGCAAGAGTCAATATTTGTAAGTGGTGAGAGGTGCAGATCCAGTTTCAGTCTTCTACAGGGCTAACCAGTTCTCCCAGCACCATTTATTAAATAGGGATTCATTTCCCTAGTATATGTTTTCGTTTGGTTTACTGGATCAGATGGCAATATGTGGCTTGTTTCATCTCTAGGTTCTCTATTCTATTCCATAGGTCTATATCTCTATTTTTGTAATGGTGCATGCTATTTTGATCACTGTTGACTTATAGTATAACCTGAAGTCTGCTAATGTGGTACCTCCGGATTAATTTTTATTTCTTAGATTTGCATTGGCTATTTGGCTTTTTTTCTGGTTCAATATGAAAAGCAGTATTATTTTTTAAAGTTCTTTAAAGTATGATGTTGGTGCTTTAATAGGGATTGCATTAAATCTGTAGATTGCTTTGGGTATGGACATTTTAACAATGTTGATTCTTCCTAGCCAAGAGCATGGTATATCCTGATATTTTTTAAACATATTTTGCTATTTCTTTACTCAGGGTTATATAGTGCTTTCTATAGAGATCCTTCACATCCTTTGTTGAATATATTTCCAGGTATTTTATTTTCTTTAAAGCTGCTGTGAAGGGTAGTATTATGTATTTGATTTGATTCTCAGCTTGGTTCTTACTGGCATACGTGAAGGCTACAGATTTGTGGACATTAATTTTGTATCCTGAGACTTTACTGTATTTCTTGATTACTTCCAGGAGCCTTGTGATTGAGTCCCTGGGGATTTTCTAAGTGTACAATCATATTGTCAGTAAAGAGCAAAAATTTGACCTCCTCTGTTCCCATTTGAATACCCTTGATAGCCTTGTCTTGCCTGATTGCATTGGCTAGAATTTCTAGCACTTGCTTGACATTCTTTTCTAGTTCTAGTTCTAAGTAGAAATGGTTTCAGTTTTACTTCATTTAGTATGATGTTGGTTGTGGGTTTGTTGTGGATGTCTTCTATCCGTTTAAGATGTCCCCTCTATGCCTATTTTCTTAAGGGATGCTGAATTTTTTCAAATGCTTTTTCTGTGTCTATTAAGAGGATCGTATGTTCTTTGTTTTTGCTTCATTTACATGGTGAATTACATTTATAGATGTATGTTTGTTGAACTGACCTTGCATCCCTGGGATAAACCCCACTTGATCATGATGTGTAATTTTTTTTAACGTGTAGCTCTATTCTGTTTGCCAGGATTTCATTGAATATTTTTGCATCAATATTCGTTAATGATATTGGTCTGTAGTTTTCCTTGCTTGTTGGGTCCTTTCCTGGTTTGGGTATCACAGTGATGTTTGCTTTGTGGAACATGTTGGGGAGGATTCTTTCCTTCTTTATGTTTTGGAATACATTCTGCAATATAGGTATTCTCATTCTCTTTGAAGGTTTGGTAGAATTCTGTTGTAAAACTGTCTGGTGTAGGACTTTTATTTTTTGGAAGAGTTATTGTTATTGTAATTTGGGTGCTTGATATTGGTCTGTTCAAGAGGTCTATGGCAAGAAGAAAGTATACTTAATGTTTTGGGGAGGTACGTTTTGTATATGTCTGTTAAGCCCAATTGTTCTAGGTCACATTTAAGTACTTTCTTTGTTTATTTTCTGCTTGGAGGATCTTTCTAGCTCTGTCAGAGGGGTTTTAAAATTCCCAGTAATTATGGTGTTTTGGGAGATCATATTGTTCAGATAGGTTAGGGTTCATTTTATATATCTGTGAGCATTTAAGTTAGGTTCATAGATGTTTAGGCTTGAAATATCTTTTTTGTATTTTTCTCTTGACCAGTACGTTTTGTCCATCATTGTCTTTATTTAAGATTATTGGTTTATGTCAAACTATATCCGCAAATTATATCACAACCCCTGCTTTCTTCTGATTTCCATTTGCCTGAAATACTGCTTTCCATCCTTTCACCCTGAGTCTTGTTTTATCCTTAGAGGTTAGGTGTGTCTCCTGAAGAAAAATATAGTTTGCTTGTGCTTTTTTATCCAGCCAGCCAGTCTGTGCCTTTTCAGTGGTAAGGGCTTATAGTTTTTAATACTAGTTTAAAATTAGTATTGAGTAGGCGGGATGCTCATTTTTCCATTCCTGGGATACTTTATTTAGAAGAATGTTATTCAAATCCTTCCAGGTTGTTACAAAAGATTCAAAATCTCCATCTTTTCAATGGTTGAATAGTATTCCATGGTATATATATGTCATAGTTTATTAATCCATTCATGTGTTGAAGGGCACTTGGGTTGTTTCCACATCTTTGTGCTTGTGAATTGAGATGTTATAAACATTTGAGTGGTTTTTGCTTTTACTTCTGTTTATATGGTGAATTATTTTTTTGATGTGTAGCTGAATTCTGTTTACTAAGATTTTATTGAGTATTTTTGCATCAATATTCATTAATAATATTGGTCTGTAGTTTTCTTTTTTTGTTGTGTCCTTTACTGGTTTTGGTGTATTTGGTTTATAGAAGAAGTTGGGGAGGATTCTTTCCTCTCAATGTTTGAAATAGGTTCTGCAATATAGGTGTGAACTGTGAGCTCTTCTTTCAAAGTTTGGCGAAATTCTGGTATGAAACTATCTGGTCCAGGACTTCTTTTTTTTGGAAGATTTTATTGTTGCAATTTTGGTGCTTGATACTGGCCAAGAGTTCTATTTCTTCTTGGTTGAGTCTAGGGAGGTGGTGTGATTCCATGAATTAGTTCTTTTCCTCCATGTTTTCAAATTTATGGGCATAGAGATTTTTGTAGTATTTAGTGCTGAACTTTGTATCTAATTAGGCATCTTACTTTCCTTTTTCTAGTTAATCTGGCCACAGGTTTATCAATTTTTATCTATCTTGTCAAGGATACAACTTTTTCTTTCATTAATCTTCTGAATGATTCTTTTGTTCTTGATTTTGTTAAGTTCTAATCTAATTTTGATTATTTCTTCATTTCCACTGAGATTGGATTGCTCTTGCTTTTCCTGTTTCTTGATATTCATTAGTTAGTTGATTTGCACTTTTTGGAATTTCTGTATGTAGACATTTAATGTGATAAATCCCTCTTAGGACTGCTTTTGCCATATCCCACAGGTTTTGATAGTTTGTGGGTTAATTATCATTTTGTTCAAGGAATCTATTGACTTCCTACTTTATCTCCTCTTTGATGCAGTTATTGTTCAGAAAAAGTTTGGTTTACATGACTTTGTGTGGGGATGTGTTTTCCTGTTGGAACTGAGTTCTACTTCTATTGTGGCGGTTAAAATACAGGTATAATTTCTATTCTTTTACATTTGTTGAGGTTTGATTTGTGACCTGGAATGTGATCAATGTTGGAGAATAATCCATAAACTTGATGAGAAGAATGTTTATTTTTTAGTATTAGGGTGAAATGTTCTATATATGTTTATTAACCCTATTTGTTCTAGAGCAATGTTTAAGTCCATTGTTTTTTTGTTTAGTTTTTGTTTGGAGGATTTGTCCATTTCTGTTAGTGGGGAGTTGAAGCCCACAATTATTATGGTGTTATAGTTTATCATATTGTTCAGATCAAGTAGAGTTTGTTTTATAAATCTGGGGGATGTTAATGTTGGGTACAAAAATATTTAGGAATGAAATATCCTCTTGTTGTTTTGTTTCCTTGACCAGTCAGTATGTAGTGTCCATGTCTGTCTTTGTCTACTTTTTTTGCTTTAAAGTCAATTGAATTCACGAAAAGAATTTCAACTCCTGCTTTCTTTTGGTTTACATTTGCCTGAAATATTATTTTCCAATCCTTTATCCTGAGTCTTGATTTGCCTTTGGGTGTTAGATGTGTTTCCTAAAGACAGAAACTACTTGGTTTGTATTTTTATTAATCAATTAGCCAGCCTGTGCCTCTTCAGTGAGGAGTTCAAGCAGTTCACATTTATTGAGACAATTGATAAGCTGGAGTTTGTTTGTATTGTTGTTTAGAGGTCTGTTGCTTTGTTTTATTAAGGCATTGGGGCCATTGTGAGAGCTATACTTTGCCCTTTAGTTTCTGGGTGTCTTTACTTTACTGGTAGTCCAACGTGTCAGTCTACATATAGCGATGTTCTGAGTACTTCCTGCACAGCATGTCTTGAAGTGGCAAATTTCCTCAATGTTTGCTTGTTAGTAAAAGATTTGATTTCTCCATTGCATATGAAGCTTAAATTTGCAGAGTACAGGATCCTAGCCTGGAAGTTGTTTTGTCTGAATACATTAAAAGTGGGAACCCAATCTCTTCTGGCATGTAAAGCTTCAGCTGAGAAGTCTGTTCTCATTCTGATGGATCTGCCCGTGTAGGTCAGTTGGTGCTTACACTAGCAGCTTGCAAAATTTTCTCTTTCATTTTGACTTTGACCAGGTTAATTATAATTTGTCTAGAAGATGGTCTGTTTGAATTTAGTCAACCTGGGGTTCCATGTCCCTCCAGTAGTTGTATGTGTGAACCTTTGGTGATGGTTGGGAAATTTTCAGTTTTAACGTTATCACCTAGGGCTTCCATGCCCTTTGGACTCTTTTCATTTCCTTCAGGGATACCTATAATTTGTATGTTTGTATACTTTATGTAGTCTCATAATTCTCTAAGAGATTGCTCTACTTTGATTCTCTTTTCTGTGTCTTTATATGGTTGGATTAGCTAGAGAGTCTTGTCTTCAATCTCTGCGATTCTTCTCCATGGTTTAACCATGTTGTTGAAACTGTCTATGTTTTGAAACTCCCTGAATGACTCCTTTAAGTTTTTAAGCTTCATTATATCCTTTCTAATTTTATCTGGGTCTTGGAGACTTTGTCTTGTCTTTCTTTCATTTCTATAGTCTATTTTCCTTTTGGTGGTTCTCCACTTTCCCTTCATTATTTTTGCCATCCATAATCTGAATTCCATTTCTATTATTGACATGATTTTTTAATAGTTGGAATCTTTTGTGGTCGCTACATTGTGATCCCTTGTGGGAGTTAATCTGTTCTTACTCATCATGTTGCCATTGTCTTGTGGTTGGTTTTTCCTCATGTGTGGATACTTCTTTTTAATTTTCTTTCACTACTTTTCTCATTTCCTGCCTCTGTTTGATCTGATTTGTCTCTATTCTTTGAGATTGAATCAGCCCATTTCCTGGCTTCTGAAGATCTAGTGGAGAGCACATGGCCCCTGCCGGCCTGTGAGGAGCTTTGGTTTTTATTCCTAGCATAATTGGCAATTATTACAGGTTCAGAGCAGAGTAGAGTTATGATCTGGTTTTTGTTTTGAGAAGGATTCCTTGATGGTTGGTTTGAGAATATACTGTGAATGGGTGGGGAAGTTATTAGGAAGGTAGTGCTGTGATTCAGGCAAGGGATGACTAAGACAGAAGAGGGAGACAAGAATCACTGGGGCAAGGTTGAGGATGGAAGTAGGGATGTGACTGGCTTTAGAAAGGCATGGCATAGTACCATGTCTCTGTAAATACATATATAAGAGTTTAAATTATTTCCTCTTAGTCCATATATAAGGAAACTAGCAAAATACCTTATGGATAGAAGTCTCTCCATCCTTGGCTTCCTCTATTCATCCTCCACCCTTGCTCAATTCCTTACTTCATGTAAAAACTACATATATTGTTTATATATCGGGGTCCACGAAAGAATTTTATTTTTTAAAAAGGATATGCTTTTAAAAATAATTCATTATCTTAAAATAGTCCTGCTTTCTAATATATTTTTAAGCCCTTTAAAATCAAATAAATGAGTCTTTAATGGTAAAAATTTAGATCCTAGTTATGCTAGTTTTGCTAGTGTTTTGCTACTTATAGACTTTACTACTTCTTCAAACAATGATGACAATAACTAATATTTATTGAGGGCTAAATTTGCCCTTGTTGAGAATCCTGCTTAGGAAATTGCAAAGAATTCATAAAGTCACAGAATGTTAGAGTTTGGAGTGCTCTTAAACAATCTAATTTCATTAACAAAATAATTGAGAGAATCCTTGATTTGGTCAAGGTTACCCAAGGGCAACTGGGTCTAGAATCCAAGGGATTTGTGTCCTAGGTCTCTAATTTTCCCTTTATATCCTGCTGGAAGCAGATGTCTTTAGACTAGGGTAAGGAATATCAGAATACAGCTGTTGAAACAAAGGGCAAACAAAAAGTATGTCCTGAAGACATTTGATGTGACATTTACCATCCCTGGGAGTTCAGGTTTACAAGCTCTACCACATTTAAGAGCCTTTTAAACTCTCTAATTGTTCATTTATCTGATGTTACAAAAAAAGTCCCCATAGATGCAGACTGACAGGTAAACAGCTTTTGAGAGTTTTTTTAAATGATAAACTAACATAATGCATTTTCTCTTGAGATAATGATTGAAAGCACAGGATTGCACCACAGTTTGTAGCAACATTTGTTCCATAGTCACTATTGACTGTGACCTTCTAATTTTCTTGGGGTAATATTTCATTCCATGATCCATAAATTATTGCACTATAAGCAAACATAGCAGGTCCTATGGGACAAGTAGATCAGAGCAACCTAGAGAAGGTTAAAGAAGTCATTTGGGGGTTTGGCCAGATCTGAGTGAGAGTCCTACCTCTGCCTTGGATCTGTCTTGTTTTGGGCAAGTACTTCAGCTCACTATGCTTCAGTTTTCCTTTTAGTAAAGTGGGAATTATAATAAGATCGACTTCACTGGATGATTGTGGAAATTAAATGAGCTAAGTTGATATGGAAACCCTTACCCACCATCTTTGGCCCCAGCTTCTCCTTGTATTCCTCTGGTGAGCCCATTTCAATTCAGTTTGGGATATCTCTATTTTTCAAGAAGCCCTAAAATTGAATAAATTTGTGGTAAATCTCAAGGAAACATAGTCACTTGAGAATTGTGTCTCACTATTGGGAGCCAGGTTCTTTGAATTATTGTTTTGTTTTCATGTAATAATTTTAATTGAGTTATATCGATTAAAAAATTGGGGAGACATTTATACTTCTAAATGATGAGCCACATTTTTTCTCTTAATCACATTCAATTTGCAATAAAATGTTTTTGAAATTCATAGGAAAATAAGTAATTTCTTAATTGAATTAAATAATCGATCTATTTACTTAGTATGAGCTCTGAGCAACACTCAAAACTTCAGTCTTCTCCTGTGCTAATTATATGAAAAGGAACATCAACTTTATTATAAAGAATCCTCATTCTATGATATCCTGAGTTTGCTTAACAATAGCTGGTCAATGTTATTAACTTGAAGACCTGTTTGGTAGAAGGGGTTCACTACTTGGGTTCCAGTAACAAATTTCCCCTTGACAGTTAGGATTCATCATCTCAGGCAGAAGAATAAACTACTTCTTTGCCTATTGCATCACTAGCATGCAGGCTCCAACATGATCAGATCTTAATCTTTACTTTCAAGTCAAGAGTAAAGATTTTTCTCTTGAAATCCAAGATTTTTTATAATAGTACAACCCAAAGTACAAGAACTGAAAGTATAGATTCTTCCAGTATAATAATTGAGAGGGTCTATTCACACTTCTACTTTTTGATTCTGAAACCTATGTATTAGTTATGAAGAAACAGTATCATGTTTTGGATATAGGCTCAATACTTTCTTTTGGGGAAGTACTCCAACCTTCCAAGGTATTGCTTTCCCAATTGGCTCTGTAATGAGTCTTCAACAGGCCATGCTATGATTCTACTGACTGAGGTGCTTCTAGGTGTTGGGGCATTGGTAAGAACAGAGGAATTCCATGAGCATGAGGCACTGCTGTATTTCTTTTGCTGGGAAAATGAGTTATTTTGTCAGAAACAATGTTGGGATAAGAAGATAGTGAGTAAACATTTTATAAGTCCAGAGATGCCTCCAATTTACTACATGATGCAGAGTAGGCTGATTCATATGACAGAAGGGCCTATTTCAGTGAGGACAAATTGTTGCCCCTCTATCATGGAAGGTGTTCATTGTAATCAGTCTGCCATCATATAACTAAATGGGTCCCCAGGAAAAGGCACCACATTGGGCTTTTAGCATTGATATCTGCTGTTGGAAAGTTACTACTCAGTACAGGTGGAAGACAGATTAGGGTTGATGGGGGAGGGCTTTTTTGAGGTCATGGATGGCCTCCATTCCTGAGTGGAATGAGTGAACAATCACACAGGATACATATATTCACAATTTGTGCCCATTTCGAGAGGTCCACTCATGTATTTTACCTCTTGGCCTACTGGGGAAAAATCTTACCATTATTTTTCTTTCCAAACACTGAGCTTATAGCAAACCATCAGTCACTGCCTATGAATCAATATAGACCTGAGTTCCTGGTAATCTTACCCAGAGTAGATGTTAAGATGTGTTGCTTAATAGTCTGAGAGGATTTGCTTTCACTACTCTTGTTTTGACTACTCCTAATTGGTGCTTAAATTCTTCAGCAGTTTCAGTTTGTGCTAGCGTATATACAATGCCATCTGTAAATTAGACCTAAGTAATATTCCTTGTCAACTGGACATAAGGATTTTCAATGATGCTAAAGGTTTGAGATGAGGGAGAGGTGACATGGGAATCTCAGCTACTTAATCATGCAATTACTTGTGCCTAAGGATCTGCTTAAAGTAAGTCTTGTATATACCATTTTATTACATGATGCAGCTGGTAAAAATGCCTACTAGTCTTATGGTTTTGTGGATCAGATGTTATCAAATTCATGAAGAACAGCTCATGTCTGGTCATTTGATGTTTCATAATCAGGAATTCAATCTCTCCTGGGTACAAGACAAAAGTTATCTCTCAAAAAGCCTGACCCTAACTGCAAAGAGCAGTCATGATCTTAGTCCAAACCCTCAGTTGTTGTGCTGCGATATTTTAAATAAGAAATCCAGATGTTTATATATAATTCCTATTTGCCTGAGATATCTCTAGGGCCTTTATATTTTCTGGGTCTCATAATCTATTAGTAAAACATTTTTCACTTTACTGGACCTGGTAAAAAGCCTCTGTTGCTCTGTTTTCCCCCACACAACTGGGAGTCACTTGCACTACTCAGTAAATAGATCAGAGCAGCCTTCTCAAATGTTGTATATATTGTCTTTAAAATCCAAGCCATTTATCAAGTATTGGACTTTCCTCTTAGTGGTAAGCTATGCATGGAGCAGAAACAACTTTTATTTGGGAGGAAATAGTCTAACAAATGTCTCAGATCATTAGGCTTCCAGAAATCGTTGGCCACCATGTTGATTGGCTTCTGAGATTTATGGAGTTTATCTCTTATCCCCTAGCATGTGTAGTAGTAGGTATTTTCTACTTTTCACCATGTCCAATCAACATAAATGTCATTTGTGTAATAGATCAATGGAATGCTTTGTAGAATATTAAGATGACTAAATTCCTGTGGCTAGATTGTGACAGAAAGCAAGAGAGTTAACAGCCTTCAGCCAAAGAGGGAAGGTATATTGCTGTCCTTCACATGAAAGCAAATCACTTCTGAAGGGGTGGGGGGAGAGAATATTGCTATGTGTCAAGGACTAGTATTGATTGATTTCATTAAAAATATACTGTATTTGGAATACCATCTGATCAAGTTTACAATAATCCATAGTCATTCGCCAAAATCTACCTGTCTTCTTTATAGGCCAGATAAGTGAGTTAGGTGACGTTGTGATAGGAATTATCACCTGTGCATTAATCAAATCTTTTGATCACTGATCCCTATTGTTCTCAGTGAGATTTTGTGTTTCTTTTGGATTAATTATTCTGGTAGAAATAGGAAGTTCCAGTGGCTTCACTTTCTTCCTATAGTTCAGGGAGTCAATATGCGGATTCTGCCTGTTGTTTAGTATGTCTGTGTTGTATACTCTCAGGAAATAGGGAAATAACCACAGGATGAGTTTGTTGACTCATTGGACCTACTGTGAGGTGTTCTGGGCCAAAGCTATTTATCACCTGATTGTCCATAAGCCTTGATATTAAATGCTACACTACAATGGTTGAAATTTTAGCTTCAACTTGGGTATTACTTGATATTTAGTAATTTTGAAATCCCACATACTTTCCTCTCAATTAAAGTAACCCTCATAAGTGGCCACAAGTGTCTCTGGGTATAGCTTATAGAAAGATTTAAAATATATACAGTGTTTGTGGATGTGTGGCCAACCTTCCTGAAGAGGGCCCAAAATTATCTTCAAGGACCTCTTTTATGAACTGGAAAAAAGCTCTAACTTTTCAGAAGGCAATTCATCAGGCTGCTTTCTGCTAGATTTAGAGTATTTTTCAGTTACATAGATACAGAAATTCTTCAGTAGGCTGTCAAATCTACTTTAGTCCTAAGGATGCTAATTAGCCATATGTCAAAAGTTCCATAGAATCCAAACATTCTGGTAGCCACTTCAATTCAGTTTCCAATATGTTAATTACTCCAATCTCTGGGATAAACTTTATCTTACCACTTGGCCTTTGCTATTTCTAGATCCTATTATTTTCATTAAAATAATGGAGCCATTACAATGGAAAAAGTATTGCACATCCTATGCTTAATTTATTGCTGAAATATGTTCATTGACTACCTTGTAATTGAAATTTTTATTTTATTTTCCAATTGTTTGCTGTTTTCCTTTATTTTTGTATTTTGAACTTCTATGCTATGGCCTTGCTTAAATTTATTTATTAATCCTAATAATTTAATTGTAGACTTCTTAGGATTTCTGTACAGTTATATCTTCTGTGCATAAACATTTTACTCCCTCTTCAATTTTTATGAATGTGTGTGAGGTTGAACAAGTAAGTTTGCAAACTTATCCTAGAAAAAGTGGTACATGCCTAGTTGCTGATTATCACTATGGTCACCTTTGAGGTACTCACCCTTGGGAAGGTATGCACATCTGATGCCAGTGCCTAGTATACACTTCCAAGTAGTTTTGGAACTCTTTTTCTAGAATGGCCATCAGAGCCACTTTTACTAGTATGAGTTTGCAAACTTAATTTTCTGACCTCCTATGTTCATTTTTATTGTACTGGCTAGGATTTCTAGTACAATGTTGAAGAGATAGTAATAGTGGACATCTTTGTCTTGTTTTTCATATAATTTGTAAGTTCCTTCTGCGCTTCATTTAAAAATTATGATTGTTAAATTTTGTCAAAAATTTCTGCTTTTATTAAGGCAAATAATATTTCTTTTTTATTTTCTTGATTCAGTGAGATTTTTTGTCATTTGAATTTTATTTGTAAGAATTTTTGGTTACAAATTCAATGTTTCTGATAGTAATAGGGCTATTCATACTTTAGATTAAATCTTTTCAGTTTTGGCAGCGTTTTTTCTTAAGGTGTATACCAACATATAAATTTTTTCCAACTTGTTGAAATATTGATTTAATTATTCCTAATATTCTCATGTTTTTAAATATATAAAACATCTGTAATGATATTTTTACTTCAATTTCTAATCTTAGAAATTTGTATTTCATTTTTATTCATTCATATTATGGTTTTTCAATTTATTGATGTTTTCTAAAACCAGCTCTGGGTTTTATTGATTTTCTTTTTTGTATTTTATTGATTTTTTAATCAATCAATCAATTGATTAATTAATTAGAGTCAGAGTCTCCTTATAGCATCATAGATCACAACAACCTCAATCTCCAGGGCTCAAGTGATCCTTTTGCCTCAGCCTCCTGAGTGGCTGTGACTATGGGCACCTATCACAATGCCCCAGCTAGTTTTTTTTTCTTTCTTTTTTTTTTGTAGAGACAGAGTCTCACTTTATTGCGCTCAGTAGAGTACTGTGGCATCACACAGCTCACAGCAACCTCCAACTCCTGGGCTTAAGCGATTCTCTTGCCTCAGCCTTCCGAGTAGCTGGGACTACAGGCACCTGCCACGCCTGGCTATTTTTCTGTTTTGCAGTTGACAGAGGCTGGGTTTGAACCCGCCACTTTTGGCATATGGGTCTGGCACCCTACTCGATGAGCCACAGGTGACACTCAGTTTTTTTCTTTTTAATGTTCTTAGTAGGGACAGGGTCTCACTTTGTTCAGGCTGGTCTCGACCTCCTGAGCTCAGGATATCTGCTTACCTTGGCCTCCCAGAGTGTTGGGATTACAGGTATGAACCACCATGCCTAGCCTGATTTTTATTTTTATTATTTCTTTCCCTCTACTTTCTGTCTCTTTTTTTCT
>CAUYRH010167056.1:0-12186 GCA_963574655.1 Perodicticus potto | reverse complement strand
TAGCTCTATATTAGGGCTGAGTACATTGGATACTTTTTCTTCCATTCTTGAGATACTTTGCTAAGAAGAATATGTTCCAGCTCCATCCATGTAAACACAAAAGAGGTAAAGTCTCCATCTTTCTTTAAGGCTGCATAGTAATAAAATTATTAAAAAAAAAAAAAAAAGAAAGAAAAAGAAAACTATCAAGTAAGAATAGTATTTTATCACTTATTCCAAGAAAAGAGGATTTTGCAATCATAGAAAAATGGGGAACAGGTCTCAATCAGTAGATTTATGCCCCCCACGTGAACACGCACATGTGTAATCTTGCAGTGCGCCAGGCTGACATGTGGCCTCTTGCTACTTCCTGAG
The DNA here is from genome assembly GCA_963574655.1 of Perodicticus potto. Classification (NCBI taxonomy): domain Eukaryota; kingdom Metazoa; phylum Chordata; class Mammalia; order Primates; family Lorisidae; genus Perodicticus; species Perodicticus potto. Next base: position 11,832 of record CAUYRH010167056.1, on the reverse strand, counting down.
ATTTCTTCACATTAGAAATTACAGCCCATCTAATTCATTTTCTCAAAAGGAAACAATACGCGACAAGTTACACCTTCATTTGGTTTTACTTCAGGTCCCTTGGAGCTTAAAAGCATCTGGTGTAGACACAGTGCTTATCTGTCCTTCCCTCCACTTACCACCCAGGCATTACTCATCCTCTTGGGACTCTTAACAAAGTCTTCTTACAGGTCTCTGCTGTCTCCTATGGACCCTGCTGCATTCTGATTCCTCAGTCTGCATCTGTCTGGTGCCCTAATTAAGTATAAATTCTTCTGCAAGTCTCCATATCCCAGGAATTCAGCCAGAGCCCCTGAGCTTGATAAAATAGAACGTTCACAACTGCTCCCAGCCCCACTTCCATTCCCACTCCCTACACGCTATGCCCCACCACTAGTAACACTCACGCCTATTTCCCCTTCAGGAAACATGTTTTTTCTTTCCTTGACTAATTGACTGGGGCCTGAAATCTCGGGGAAATTTTTCATGACCACCATTCAGAGCTCGGTGAGTGTCCCACCCCATGCTCACTTTCACAATAACTCACCTCGCTGAGGGCTTTCTGTGAGCTCGGCACAGACAGGCGCTGAACATGCATTGTCTCATTCAGTGCAGCCCTAACTCTGTAAGTAGGTGCTGTTATCGTCAGCCCACTTTACAGATGAGCAAACACGCACAGGAGCTGCACAGAGTCCCGAAGTCACACAGAGTGACTGAGCCAAAGGACTTACAGGCTTTTTATTATGAACAGCATGACACATATCTAGCTGAAAATTCAACAGTATAGCAGGGGTTTCCAGACAAGAGGCCCAAAATGTCGATGGGAACCCCATGACAACGCTAAAAAGGGTAAGAAGAAGATATAACTCATCAGATCCTTCAGAAGAGGGTGCCATAAAGAGACACATAAACTAACATCAATTATTCAATTATAATGCCCATAATAAAGAACAAGACAGGGTAGTCAGCAAGTTCCAAGAGTCTGGTAATACTGTGTCCCCGACCCCCGGGCCACACACTAGTACTGTTCTATGGCCTTGTAGGAACCAGGCTGTACAGCACATGAGCAGCAGGGAAGCACTCAAGGCTTCATCAATATGTACAGCCGCTCCCACCCTCACATCACCCCTGAGCTCCGCTCCCTGTCAGTCCAGTGGCAGCATAAGACTCTCAGAGGAGCACAAACCCTACAGTAAACCGCACACACGAGAGCTCTAGGCTGCAAGCTCTGTGTGAGGATCTAATGCCTGACCATCTGAGGGAGAGCTGAGGTGGTGATGCCGGCCGTGGGATTGTCTAGTTGCAGGAAAACAAGCTCAGGGCCCCTCCCACTGATTCTGCATTATGGTGAGTTGTATAATTATTTCATTATATATTTTAATGTAATAGTAATAGAAATAAAGTACACAATAAATGTAATGCACTTGAGTAATCCTAAAACCATCTCCCTTGCCGCCCCTACCATCTATGGAAAAACTGTCTTCCATGAAACCGATCATGGCACCTTTTTTGGTGCCAAAAAGGTTGGGGACCATTGCATATACACTTAGCTCAAGCAAAATAATGTTTAAAAGTAGTAGGGGGAATAAAGAATGAATTAAAAAGAGTTATGAAGGTTCGGCGCCTGTAGCTCAGCAGCTAGGGCGCCAGCCACGTACACCAAGGCTGGTGGGTTCGAATTCAGCCCAGGCCTACCAAACAACAATGACAACTACAACCAAAAAATAGTCGGGCATTGTGGTGGGCTCCCTAGGAGGCTGAGGCAAGAGAATTGCTTAAGTCCAAGAGTTTGAGGTTGCTGTGAGCTGTGACACCATGGTACTCTACCGAGGGCAATGAAGCAAGACTCTGTCTCAAAAAAAAAAAGAAAAGAAAAAAAGAAATCAAAGATTAAGAAGCACTCTCTTCGTAAAATTAAATCAATTTCATCCTCAAGAAGTTCTTATATTGTAAAACCAATAGGATCCTCTATTAGGGGTACCATGTTGGCTCCTACACAAATCGAATAAGTGAGGATTAGCAAATGGACAAAAGGCTACTGTGTCCCATCTGGGCCCCGTACGTCACTGATCCAGTGTGCCATTTCTGCTCCAGGTTGTGGAGTTGGGGAGCTAAGCAAGGCATGAGCAGGAATGTTGATGACCCACTGCCTACAAATACCACCCTGACAGTCAGAGAGGTTCAACATTTTAGGACAGGCACCACCTCACACAGACCCTGACTGTGATGGAGGACAGACAACCTCATTTCATAATAAAAATCGACCAGGGCCAGATCCATGCTGGGCTTTATACTTCTGGGGGAAATTGAAAACAAAAAATGAAGGAGGAGCAAAAGCAGAAATGCAAACATCACTGAAACCTAACTTGATGTATGAAATTCATACAGAAAGTTTAACCTAGGGAAAAGAAAATCAGGAAAACCATTTTAATATCATTTTAAGCACTACTCTCTATGAGTAAAGGATAAGATTTTTCCTTTTTTATCAAAGATACAGCAATGAAAACTATAACCTAAAGCATGAGAATTTTAGTTTCAATACAAAGACTTCCCTCAAAGCAAGAATTTTTAGCTGAAGAATATGTGGTCTGAAAAGAAAAAAGAATATGTGGTCTGCATATCCATGACAAGATTCCTACATTGCGAGACTCCCACATTGATATTCAAGTAGAATACATGGTTCTGCCTCAGGAATTGCAACAATCATCATGAATATAACTTTATGGAAGGCTTTACTAGAAGGTAAAGGTCACTCAGGAAGACCTGCGGGGAAGCCCGGCTCTGCTAATGCTGTGGGATTCACTCACAGACTTCTTCATTTCAAAACTTAACTTCTTAATAGGGACAACACACACAACACTTATTTATAAAACAGGATGATACCTGTCTCATGAGGTTTGAGAAAGAATAAGTTAAGATTTAGCCTGTGCCTATCACACAGGCATGACTTCATGGATGTTAGCGATTATTAATGATAAATAAATTTATCTGGGCTTACGCCAACTTCTTTCAGTTATTCAATCCCTGGATCTATTAAAGCCAAGAATGTTTGGGTCAATGGGGCAAAAAAAACTTCAAGATGAGAAAGAAAAAGAACTGGCCATGTGTTCAACCAGGCAGCGCATCCATAGTCGCCCACTCCCTCTGAACACACACTGACAAAGCCCATCATGTGTGGAGCACCAGGGCCTGCAAGGAGAAAGTGATGACAAAAACGGCCCAGCCCACAGCTGTGCTCAAAGAACATCACCATCTCAATCATGAACCACAAACACTTGCAGTGTCCTCACCAGGTATCAGGCAGTGACTACACTGTGTATATTCTTATAAATATTTATTCTTTTAATCCTCATAACAACTCTTTAAAGTATTATTTATCATCCCTAGTTTGCAGATGAGAAACTAAGTCACACAGAGAAAAACATAACTTGCTCCATCCATAGCTCAGTGGGTAGGGCACCAGCCATGTACACCAAAGCTGGAGGGTTCGAACTCAACCTCGGTCAGCTAAAAGAACAATGACAAATGCAACAACAACAAAAAATAGCCAGGTGTTGTGGAAGGCACCTGTAGTCCCAGCTACTTGGGAGACTGTGGCAAGAGAATTGCTTAAGCACAAGAGTTGGAGGTTGCTGTGAGCTGTGATGTCACGGCACTCTACCCAGGGTGACAGCTTGAGACTCTGTCTAAAAAAAAAAAACCCTAACTTACTCTATCTTACAGTAGCCTGCACATAACTAAGCTGTGATTTAACTCCAGGCTGTCTGGTTTCACAGTCTTGGTCTCTTAAGCATCTGATATACTGCCTCTCCCCAGACTTGACCACTAAGAATTCCGGAGTGGTCTGGAGAATTCTTAGTGGTCAAGGACCCAGCAGGAATATAAATAAAGTGCAGTGCCTGTGGGTGAGTTGTGCTTTCTTGACACATAACAGAAAGAACATGAGTCCTTAAACTCCAAATTGATGTGTTTAAGCACACTGCAGCAATCCAGAAGGAAAGTCATCCAGAAACACTTGTGCCTGTCACCCTGGAAGGCCATCTTCTCAGTTACTTAACACACACTGCAGCAAAAGAGAAGGGCTACGAACCTGGGCTTAGAAGTCAGACATGTCGGCTCGGCGCCTGTGGCTCAATGGGCTAAGACGCCAGCCACGTACACCTGAGCTGGTAGGTTCGAATCCAGCCCAGGCCCGCCAAACAACAATGACAGCTGCAACCAAAAAGTGGCCTGGTGTTGTGGCAGACGCCTGTAGTCTCAGCTACTTGGGAGGCAGAGGCAAGAGACTCGCTTGAGCCCAGGAATTGGAGGTTGCTGTGAGCTGTGATGCCACAGCACTCTATCCAGGGTGACAGCTTGAGGCTCTGTCTAAAAAAAAAAAAAAAAAACAAAAATAAATAAATTAAAAAAAAAAAAAAGAAGTCAGACATGTCTAGTCCTCCAATGACACCTCTGTGACCTTCAACAAGTAAATTACTTGTCAGACCTCTCTCTGTGCACCAGTGTTCTCACTGTAAGGACTGAATGAGACAATTTATGTAAAGGGCTTAGTTCTTGCACCTGGCACTAAGTACTAAATAAATAAAATAATAAAAATAAATGAATATAATTGCTGTTGCTTAGGACTCAGTCCTAAGCCATATGGGAAAACATTAAATACACAATTTTGTTCTATAAACCAAGGATGCAATTTTTTTTTTGAGACAGAGTCCCACTATGTTGCCCTCAGTAGAGCGCTGTGGAGTCACAGCTCACAGCAACCTCAAACTAGTGGGCTTAAGTGATTCTCTTGCCTCAGCCTCCCAAGTAGCTGGGACTACAGGCACCTGCCACAATGCCAAGCCATTTTTTGGTTGTAGTTGTCGTTGTTGTTTGGCAGGCCCAGCCTGGGTTTGAACCCACCAGCTCCAGTATACGTGGCTGGCACCCTAGTTGCTGAACTACAGGCGCCGAGCCACCAAGGATGCCATTTATAGGATTTGAAATACATTGGGGATCCATTAAGATATCAATAAGCATGAACTATTATAACTCAAAAAGTACGATAAATCTGTTTCAAAATGATAGAGAATTATAAAAGTCCTGTATCTTAGGAAATAAAAGCCATTGTTGTATATTGAGAGCACACTCTGTCCTCAGTCCTGAAACGGACACTTAGCAGATGTTATCCAATCTGCAACACCACTCAAGGGCTTGTCAAATGATCCTGATTTTACAGATGAGGATTCTGACCCACTCAGGGGTTAAGTGACCGACTCTGGGTCACATTAACAGCAACCAACTCAAAGATTGACCAGTGGGGTGGTCAGAAACATAGCCATTCCACAAAGCAGCTCCTTGGTACCAACCGGAATTTCACTGAGCGACATTCAGTGTAACCCAACTCTACATCCTCAGGACACAAGCTGTGCTTTAGAGAAGTTCAAATCCCTGAGAGATCATGATATGCCACCAAAGTGACACCCTACTACAGATCTCATTCTATCCTCCAGTTGAGTCTTAATGTTCTTTGGAAACACTGTCAGAAGTGAGCAATCTACAAATTGCCCCGGCTAACCAAAAGTGATTAGATTTCCGTAGTGACACACTATACTGGGTTCTAAAGCTGGGACACAGTGAAAACAAGGACACATCAATGGCATAAGATAGACTGTGTTTGGGATGTAGAGAGAAGGGAAAGGTAATCAAAATATACTTATCTAATGTCGTTGATAGCACAGCATCCTTATCACAAATATCCAAATCAATGATGTGTAAACTTTTTTTTTTTTTTGGAGTTGTCCTCAGTAGTGCCGTGGCTTCATCTCTCACAGCAACCTCAAACTCCTGGGCTTATGCAATTCTCTGGCCTCAGCCTCCCAAGTAGCTGGGACTATAGGCACCAGCCAAAACACCTAGCTATTTTTTTGTTGTAATTGTCATTGTTGTTTAGCAGGCCCAGGCTGGGTTCAAACCCACCAGCTCCAGGGCATGTGGCCAGCACCCTAACCACTGAGCTACAGGCACCGAGCCTAAACTTTTTCTATGTACAGTTTTCTATGTGTCACCCTGCTCTCCAGAAAAAAAGAAGACAGCAAGAAAGTCGTGCAAACCCTAAGTCTTGAGTCTGCTTCTGATATTTCCAGAATATAACTGCCATCCCTGAGGCCAGGGTTTGGTCACCACTGCATTCTTGGCATAATATACCACCAGGCATACTGCAGGCCTTCAATAAACACACATGGATAGTCATGCCTAGCAATGATACAAATGTGGAGGAGAACGCGGGAAGGCTGCCTGAGAAGGATTACTTATCCTATTCAAACTACTCTCCGGAATTTAGTAGTCCTAGAAACATGGGATTACAAACTATCAGATTTTCTGAATTATTTTGATGTTTTAATAAACGCATATTACATTCTACTTTGGGGATTAAAAATGCCTCTGTACAACCTTTGAATATTCAAAATATTTGCCAATATTTGGAAATATATGCTGGCCTAAAAAAATGCCTTCTAATCTACTCTTTTAGAAATAGGAATCACATATGTATAGATATATTGCAGCACTGTACTTGATACAGCCATTACTAAGAAAAAGGCTGGGCCAACTGTAGTTTAATGGAGAGACAGACTGTAAAAGAATAATTACAATACTGTATCATACAATAAGTGTTTTCAACAAAGTAAAACCGTATGCCCAAGGGCACAGAAGAGAATGACTAACTGCTTATATTTCAGTCTTCACTGTAAGAAAGGAGCTTTCTTTCCTGCATACCCTTTGCAATTTCCTTATCCAATCCTTATTTTTTTCAAAGCAGAAAATAGCAGCACAATACATCTACATACTAAACATTCCTAAATAGCCACTGTGCTTCTCAATAATCACACCCTTGAAAAACTGCACACTGCCTTAATGTGTACACACTAGTTAAATAAGAAGCTGCTAAGTAATGACAGCCAGACTTGCAACACATTACTTGACTACATTAGCTAAACTTTACCAGTATTTTTTGGCCTTAGCATTTCTTTTAATTAAAACCATATGTTATTTTTAGGGCCGGGCATGGTGGCTCATGCCCATAATCCCAGCACTTTGGGAGGCTTAGGCAGGTGGATTGCCTGAGCTTAGGAGTTCGAGACCAGCCTGAGCAAGAATAAGACCCTGTCTCTAAAAAACAGCTCGGCATTGTGGTAGGCGCCTCTAGTCCCAGCTACTCAGGAAGCTGAGGCAAGATGATCCCTTGACCCCCGCCCCCCAAGACTTAGAGGTTGCTGTGAGCTGTGATACCATCGCACTCTACTGTGGGCAACAAACTGAGACGCTGTCTCAAAAAAAATTAAAAAATAACAAAAATAAAACCATATGTAATTTTTCTATCTAAAAATCTTAAAGACACAGCCAAATGGCTGGTTTATCTAAAATTATAACACCATCATTAGCAGTTCGTTTTATTATTTTTTTTGCAGTTTTTTTCTTTTGGCCAGGGCTGGGTTTGAACCCCCACCTCTGGCACATGGGGCCGCGGTGCCCTACTCCTTTGAGCCACAGGCGCCGCCCTTATTAATTTATTTTAATTTAACTTGGTAATGCTATGGGTATGACTGAATATTAAAATTATTTCTAAAGTTCTGATAGGACAGAAAGGGAAATGGGTCAGGCCACATAATCCTGATAAAAGGAAAAAAGATTAAAGGATTTACCCCCTGAGCACTGAGAAACAGAATCCTTTTTTTTAACAATGCCCTGTACAATAAACTAAAAACCTATGAGAATACCAAAGTGTGCCTCTGAGAAAAAACTACAGAGGTGATCTGTAAGTTGACCACCCATGTGACTGTAATGAACACCTCAACTTATGGAGGTGGTCAACATAAGGACCGAGGCCTACTGTACTGATAAGTACGTGTGGTACGTGTACTTGTCTGGTCTATGAAAATCAGGTCAGTGTAGGGAGGTGGCCAACTATGGAGATTCTACTGTACTTCACTACAAGGAAAACTAGCACTCACTTGGTCACAGTTGGCACCGTTTAGATGTCAGCCCCATCATGCATCAATTGATCTCAAACTTGTTATCAGTGAAGAGCCTGTTGTCACCCACCTCATGGAAGGGGAAGAACTGTCTTAAAGCGTGCTCATGGGTTTACTTCATATTTTTAAAAGAACATACATACACAAACCACCTATTTGTATGTTACTCTCTTTGCTCAACTTTTACTTAGCAATAACAAACTATTCTATTTGGGGAAGTACTACACCTTATATACTTTTTATTATAAATTCCCTTATCCTTGTATTCCAAATGGATCCTATTCATTTCAAAGTGACTTAGAGCACACTGTTCAATAACAATGATGTACTAGATACACAAACAAGGGTCTATCAGCATGCTCAATATCAAACCAGGAGTAAGAGGCAGCCACCGTACCACCTAGGTTACAAGTCTTCTCAAATCCCTGGGATGCCGTTCAAACCAGGCTTTGCCTGACTCCAGAGCTCTTGATCTGCCCATTCCACCAGCTGCTCCCCAGATAGAGCTGGATCTACTTATCCTTCTCAAGTGTTGAGCTTCTTTGTCCTGGTTACTTGTGTTTTAGTAATGACCCACTGCAGAAGCCGGGCTTGGTGTTGCATTTTAAAAGTTTTGATGATGCCTTGATCAAGACGCTAGATTTCTTAGGTTGTGTTTGGAGGCAGAAATTCAGTGTCATGTGTGTGAGATGATTCTCCTAATGCTTCAGTGTACACTTGGGGTCATATACTATCACCATCTCCACCTCTTGACCACTTCATCTATACCAGCTTAATCCTAGCATAATAAGGTAGACACTATTTTCATTTTACAGACAAAAACACTGAAATTCAGAGAGGAAGGTAGAGTGACCAGTTGGCCAATATTGCAATTTGGAGTCTAAGACCAAATTCTGGTTTGGGACTGAGTTATTTACATTCACAGGCAGATAGCAAGTCCTCAAAAAAATGTCATTTTGTTATGACACTGAGGAGAAAAAAAATGATACCCTGGCCAGACCACTGTCACTGTGTGCAGCTTACACATTCCCCCCAGGTAAGTGGGGGTTTTTCTCAACGACTCCAGTTTCCTCTTGTATCTCAAAGATGTGCCCTCTAGGTTCACTGGCACAACTGCATGGTCCCGGTCTCAATGAGTGTGGGCATGTGGGTTCCTGCAACCGGATGCAGGCCTGGCCAGGGTGTTCCCACCCTGTACCCTGAGTTACTGAGATGGGCTCTGCTGGAATAACTTAGTAAATATTAATTATCTTATTTTTACTAATCATTCTTAAATATACATATATATATATATATTTACACACATACCTTATATGTATTTCCATGTTTAATATTAGAAACGTCTTCATCTTTATTTAGAAGTTTGGTGATGTTTTTGTGACCACAATTATTCTGTAGGAAAGTAACTCTGGTTTACATCAGTCAGCCTGTGGGTAAAATAGGTTACCTTACACATCCTTTTGCTTAAAGCTGGAGTTTCCAAGAACCTATCAACACTGTTCAATGACAACTTACTGTATGTAGTTAAACTTTGTGCTGACTCCAATGAGCCTTGAGAGCTCCAGATCTAGAGGCATTTACACAAAGTGTCTGTAACTAAAGGGGTCAGGTGCCACAAAAACCCAGAAGATGAGGTATCGATCTCTGACAAGAAGTAACTGAGCCAATATGCAGTAAAAATAGAAATTTTAAAATATTCCTCTGAGGGGACTAATGTGTCCATATAACTCTATGAATAGAAACACTACAGTATTGAAATCTCAATGAAATCCTTGACAAAGATGATGAAAAATAAGAGAATTTCCTCCAAGAAATTCTTCGACTTCATTTTAGGCTTATTTATCTTTTTAATGTATTTATTAGTTTATTTATTTTTGGCAATAAAACTGAATTTCCTGATTACATTTTTTACTTTCATCTAACAGCATTTCCTTTTCTTCAGTTTTCAGCACATGAATCAAATCAAAAGTGCTTATAAGTACTGGTAAGTTAAGAAGCACAGCTTCAAACTCTGAAACATGAATGTTGAGTAATCGTGTCAGTTTTAATGTATGATGAAAAAAATGAGAAATAGGACCTTTTTTCTCTAACCTTATTTGAACCATCATTATACAATGTTTTGTTTTATCCAGAAGCTCCTTAAAGTTGATTATTTATAAATAAATACACACACATTTACACAATTTCTTAATCATGTACAGGAAATAACAGTGTTTCATTATAAAAGACAACATATAAATCTGTAAGAAAGATACATTAAGTCTTAAATAGATTAAGCCTTAATGGCAAGTAAACACATGGTTAAATGAACCGTGTGCATACAATATCCTCTGCACCAGGTGAAAACAAAGGAAGCTGAGCAGGGTTACCATCCCTGTAGTCCCAGCGACAGGAGGCTACGGTAGAGGATTGCATGAAGGAGTTCGAGTCCAGCCTGAGCAACATAGCAAGGACCCCCCACACTCAAAAAATAAGAACCACAACTTGCCCCCCAAATATATAGAATATACATTTTTAAAATATAAGTTTTTAAAACCCCACAAAACCAGCTTGGTGCCCGTAGCTCAATGGTTAGGGTGCCGGCCACATACACAGAGGCAGGTGGGTTCAAACCCAGCCTGGGCCCTCGAAACAATAATGAAAACTGCAACCAAAAAACAGCCAGGCGTTGTGGCAGGCTCCTGTAGTCCCAGCTACTAAGGAGACTGAAGCAAGAGAGATGCTTAAGACCAAGAGCTTCAGGTTGCTGTGAGTTGTGACGCCATAGCACTCTACGCAGGGCGACACAGTGAAACTCTCTCTCAAAAAAAAAGAAAAAAATACCCACGAAACCATGTATCCACGTATCCATCTATCTCCACACAGAGATTTAAGTACAGTAAAAAGTCTACAAAAAACACTCAACTGATAGAAGTGTCTGCCTGTAGGGATGGAGAGGGAATAAAGGGGGAGACCATCGAGGAGGGCTTTATCCATAGTGGATAAATCTTATATGAGGCCCGGCTCTACAGCTTAAGCTTATAATCCTACCACTTTGGGAGACCAAGGTGGGAGGATCCCTTGAGGCCAGCTGGAGACCAGACTGAGCAACTTAGTGAGTCCTCATATCTATTAAAAAAATTCTAAAAAACTAGCCGGGAGCGGTGACAGATACACCTAAAGTCTCAGCTACTCAGAAGGCTGAGGCAGGAGGATCGCCTGAGTCTAGGAGTGTGAGGTTGCAGTGAGTGATATGACACCACTGCACTCACTGCCCAGGCAGCAGAGTAAGACCCTGGCTCAAAAAAAACAAAAAAAAATAGCAATAATAATAATAAGTATAAATCTTTTATGAAATACTCATCTGTTATTTGCATAACTAAAAAGAAGTTAAAATACATTATTGGGCACATTAAAAAGAACTAATGAATAGACATTGACTCAAAGTCACCTACGATTCATAGAGATGTAAATCGAACCCCAGAAATATTCTTCTTATTAAATTAGCACTTAAAAGATATTCAATGCTAATGATGATAAAGTGAGATGAATGCTTTCCTACACAGGCACACAGTATGTCACTATGTATCAAGAGCCTTAAAAATGTTCATACTTTTTAACACAGTTCCAGTTTGAATATACCTTAAAGAAACAGGAAGGAAGACAAAATTTTGTACATCAATTTTTTTTTTTTTTTTTTTTTTGAGACAGAGCCTCAAGCTGTCACCCTGGATAGAGTGCTGTGGCATCACAGCTCACAGCAACCTCCAATTCCTGGGCTCAAGCGAGTCTCTTGCCTCTGCCTCCCAAGTAGCTGGGACTA
>CAUYRH010167054.1:0-23836 GCA_963574655.1 Perodicticus potto | reverse complement strand
GAATTGATTAACAAATTGTGGTACATGTATACCATGGAACATTATGCAGCCTTAAAGAAAGATGGAGACTATACCTCTTTCATGTTTATGTGGATGGAGGTAGAACATATTCTTCTTAGCAAAGTATCTCAAGAATGGAAGAAAAAGTATCCAATGTACTCAGTCCTATTATGAAGCTAATTTATAGCTTTCATATGAAGGCTATAACCCAATTATAGCACAAGAATATGGGGAATTGGGCAAGGGAGAGGAGGGGATAGGTTGGGGTATAGAGAGGTTAATTGGTGGGGCCACACCTATGGCACATCTTAGATGGGTACAGGCAAAATCTACTAAATGCAGAATACAAATGTCTTCATACAATAACTAAGAAAGTGTCATGAAGGCTATGTTAAACAGTTCAATGAAAATATTTCAGATTGTATATGAAACCAGCACATTGTACCCCTTGATTGCACTAATGTACACAGCTATGATTTAATAATAAAAATGGGGGGGGATGGGCAAAATATCTGAGCAAACATCTCAACAAAGAATATATTTAGATGACAATTGTACACATGACAAATTGCTCAATATCACTTATAATTAGGAAATTTAAAATTAAAACAATAGTTAAATGCCACTGCCCACCTATTAGAATGGGTAATGCACAAAAATGCTAACAATATTAATTACTGGCAAGGATTTCCTACAGCAGAAACTCTTGTTCATTGTTGGTGAAAATACAAAATTACACAGCCATTTGGAAGATAGTTTGGCATTTTCTTACAAAGCTGAGTATGGTCTCATCACAGTCTATAAAAATTGTCTTCCTAGCAATTATAAATTTTTGTTTAAAATTTATGTTCACAAAAACCCAACAGGCAAGGTAAGTGACAAATGCTTGAATGACTTGAGTCATAAATAATGAAAGTAGTAATGAATTGTAGCCCACAGTATACTATAAACACCCATGAGTCCATACTGATATAAATAAATGATAGAAAATATACATGGGGAATAATAGAAAAAAAAATTTCCTTTGTGAGAAAGTTCCAAATATTTTGTATAAATATTTCCATCTCAAGGAGGTAGAGCATCACTCTGGCTTTTTTGTGTGGTCTGCATGGAGACTTCTTCCCCAAGAATACCTTATGGAAAGAAGATGGGGCAGAGTAACATCACAGTAAGGACAGCTGACAAATACCACCTCTGACAGGTGTGCAAGGCTAGCATCAACAGTGAGAGGTTGTGTTGATAACCCGTACTCTTGTTAAGATGTTGGCACTTCACCTCTGTGATGTTCCTTTCAAAAATCCATATCCCCAGTCTAATCATGAGGAAAATATTAGACTAATCCCAACTGAAGGGCTTTCTACAAATTGCCTGATTAGTGTTCCTCAAAACTACTCAGATAATGAAAAACAAGAACTGAGAAATCATGGGAAATGTATTGTACTAATGTAAGATGGTAACAACTTACATAGGGGGGTCTGAGGATAGGGGAACTCTTATGTGCTACCTTCCTAACTTTTCTGCAAATCTAAAACTATTCTTTTAAAAAAGTTTATTTAGAACATGTCTAGCAAATATTTTTCATACAGTAAAACTGTGAAAGTTTCTATTACAATAAGGAAGTAGATTTTAACCCTCACTGTTTTATTTTGAAAATTGTAGGAAACCTCCCAGCCTGTTGAGCAAAGTGAAAATAAATGTTAAAGGTAAGATTATAAAAGCAACAAAACTGCTACGATGTGCCTATCTTATGAGTATCCATATAGAAAATCACCAACATATTCCAAGACTAATTATTAGAATAAAAAAGTAATTTAGGCTCAGTGCCTCTGGCTCAATGGGCTAAGGCACCAGCCACGTACACCTGAGCTGGCGGGTTCGAATCCAGCCCGGGCCAACCAAACAACAATGACGGCTGCAACCAAAAAATGGCCAGGCGTTGTGGCAGGTGCCTGTAGTCCCAGCTACTTGGGAGGCAGAGGCAGGAGACTCGCTTGAGCCCAGGAATTGGAGGCTGCTGTGAGCTGTGATGCCACAGCCTCTATCCTGGGTGACAGCTTGAGGCTCTGTCTCAAAAAAAAAAAAGTAATTTAACAAAGTTGCTAGACATAAAATCAACATGCAAAAATCAATTGATTTTCTTTCTATAAGCAAAAAGATATGTTTATATATATACAAGTATATACATATACAGTATTTTAAAAAGACTTAATTACAATTGCATCCCAAAAATATAAGCACAAAAGAAAGCCAGGTTAGCCAGTTTAGTTATAGTTCTATGATTTAGTAGATTTTAAGGATGAAAAACATTACTTGAATTAAAAACCATATGGTGTAGTGAAAAGAATTTCAATTCACCAAGAATATATTTAATCAGGAAAAATACATATAAGAAAAGAAATATATAATGTTATGTAGAAAATTCCACATATTTATTAAAAGATATTAATCAAGATTGGAATAACCAGAAGTTCATATTGTGTTTAAAGGTAAGAACTGCATAATATTCCATGGTATACATGTACCACAGTTTATTAATCCATTCATGTATCAATGGGCACTTGGGCTTCTTACATGACTTAGCAATTATGATTTGGGCTGCTATAAAAAATCTGGTACAGATATCTTTGTTGTAATGTGATTTTTGGTCTTCTGGGTTTATACCAAGTAAAGGAATTATAAGGTCAAATGACAAGTCTATTTTTAGATCTCTGAGTGTTCTCCAACATCTTTCCAAAAGGGATGTATTCTACATTGCTGGTGGGAATGCAAACCAAAAGTAATTTCTTTAGAAGAACTTTCTTGTTGCCCCAGAGTCTCATGGCACCCTATGTTTCTTCACTGTAAACCTTCACTGTCTGATTTGATATTTACATGCATGATTATTTGAATAATGTCTCCTACCATAGCTGTATACTCTATGAGGGCTATAACTTTCTGAGTTTTATAGACTACTGTATCCTCCTCTACTAGTGTAACAGATTCAAATTTTTGTTGTAGTCATTTATTTGTTGTGTGACTGAACAAATTACTTAACTTCAAGAATCCATCTGTAAATTAGTACATTCTTATATGTTTAAGTGAAAAACATTCATAAAGCTCTCAGCACAATATTTAGCACATAATATACATCAATTATATTATTTTCATTGCAATCCTATGTGACAACACTGGATCCAATTTCTTGGGTGTAGGCTATACCTCCACTTTTAAATTATAATTTTGTGTGCCCCTTTGGTACTCTGGGCAGAGAAAGTCACCAAAAAATGAATATTTATTTATATGTAACTTTATAAGTAGGTCTGTTACAGCTTTTGTCACTCTTATGTCCCTATCCCTTTCTCCATCCCATCTGTCACAAGGAATTCCCAACCATATAGAAGATAGTTTTATGAGTACATCTAGAGCTAAAGAAAATCATTCTTATTGTAAGAATGATGAAGTATGAGAGACAGCCATGGGTCAACAAGACTGTCATGTGATTTAGGCCTGCCTAATCAGAGCCCTGTACTTCCCTGAAAACATTAAGAGGTTCAAATATAAAGCTGGGCATGGTGGCATATGCTTGTAATGCTAGTACTCTGGGAGGCTGAAGCAGGTGGATTGCCTGAGCTCACTGGTTCGAGACCAGCCTGAACCATTAGCTGGGCATTGTGGCAAGCATCTGTAGTCCCAGCTACTCAAGAGGCTGAGGCAAGAGAATTGCTTGAGCCCAAGAGTTTGAGGTTGCTGTGAGCTATGACACCACAGTACTCTACCAAGGGTGACAAAATGAAAAAAGAAAGAAAGAAAGAAAGAAAAGAAAGAATGGTTGTAAGATGCAATGCAGACCAAAGGGAAATGACAGACTTTTCTCTTCAGATTTTTGAGAAAGTATACTTGCTCTATTCCATGAGATAGGAAACCAAAAGTTTACAGGAGCTGAAGTTTATGCAGAAGAATAAGCAAAATATGAAAAATAATTTAAAAAACAAGTTTCTGGTAATATTGGTTTGTCCTAAAATAAGCTACACTTGAAGCTAGATAACTCTCAAGACTGTTCAGCTATGTAAGATAATAAATTTCCTTTATAAATATGAGCTACTTAAAATTGCATTTTCTGTCAGTTGCAATCAAAATAATCCTGAGAGATGTGTGGCTTTAAAAAGGAGGTTGAATTTAAGCTAAATTTAAAAACTGTCAGGTCTATAAAGGGAGAGGAAAATTCTAGGAAAAGAGGATAGGTCTAATACAGGAAGACTTGGAATGACATTGTATGTTTGGGAAACTGCAAATAGAGGTTTATTCTTGTTTTCTATGTAAAAGAAAAACGATTGACCAGTATTTGAGTATTTCTATTTCCCGAGAGCTAGAGTTCCCCATAGTTGCTCCCATACACCTTGCCCATAGTGAACTCAGCAAATGTTAGTTAAATTAAAAAGTTCAAAGGAGTAGGGCACTGACCCCATATGCTGGAGATGGTGGGTTCAAACCCAGCCCCAGCCAAAAACTGCAAAAAAAAAAAAAAAAAAAAATGTTCATGAAATAATGGAAATGTGAAAATGCCTGGGAATGCTCAGGGGAGGGAGAAATTTTGAGAGGAGGGAGGAGAAGAAAAAACCCTAATTTCTCATCACACTTCATTAGATAAATGAAGAGAAAGGCTGACTTTAAAAGCTAACTACTAGCTACTGTACAAATATTCGTGTCATAAAACATGCAAAGTAAAATTCTGCTGTGGATAGATAGAATTTCATTAGCCATTTCGTGCTTATTCTGAGACTAACCAAACTGATTCCAGCACAAAGAAGGATAATTAACTGGTATGGCTGATCCTGTCAGGTCACCTTATGTTGTGTGGCCAGGAGCCCTGCTGGGATGACAGTGTCCCAGAGAGGTAGGGGTGCCAAGGCGCCAGGAGACCAGGATCATTATCAGTAACAGAATCAGCACGTGACACTTGGTGGCTGAGATGCTGTTCCCTCCTCCTGGAATACTCTTCCTCTCCTTATGTTCACTTATACCTTATTAGAGTTCTCAGAATAGCTTGCATTTCTCATCCTTGGACTTAGTGCTAGTTGCAATTTGATTTTTATCTAGGTAATGAATTGGATACATTTTCTTCTGAACTGTAATCTTTTTGAGAACAGGTAGTGTCTTGATGCTCTTTTTTTTTTTTTTTTTTTTTCTCGCTCATTTCTGCCTGGCACAGAGCTGCATAAATGGCGGATGCTCAGAATTTGTTGAATGAATTAGTTAAGCTGTATTAACTTCCTTGTAAAGTTCCTGTCTCTCCATCTCTCTCCTTCCTAACTTTCTGCCCCCTATCTTTCCTTTGCTTTTTTCCTGGGATTTGAATATTGTCGGTAATAGAAGATATAACTTTGGAGAAAACAAAAGAAAAATGCAAGTTTAAAAAGTGAAAGGTTACTATTAGAATCTGGAAAGACTTCATGGTAATGCAGCAAAAGAGTCAGCAAGTGTCAGTACCACTGAAGAATCTGGGGAAAGTGTTCTCTCATCTACCCCAGGCCCTAGGACAGATACCTGGGAACAAGGAAAGTGAATGCTGTTCAGTAAGTGTCAGGACCCCTACCTTCAGTGCTGGTTCTGGTCTTCATCCACAGCCAAAAGAGGAACCTTAGCCTCTTGGGTTCTTAGTTTTCTCATCTGTAAAATGGAATAATGCTGTTATCTTTGTATAAAATGTAAAAAGTAGAATAACTTCTTTGGCATTTCTTATGGTTGTGAAAATGATGTGTTGAAGTCTGCTCTATCTATCCACTGGGTATGCTGGGAAGCACAGATATTTTGACCTCATTTGGTCTGTATTCCTTCGAGATTTAGTCCTGGTTTTCCTGTCAGATTTCCTCTTCTGCTATTTCTCCATTTCCTTTCATATACCCTGTGCACTGGACAAGAGCACTTGTTTCCTTCACATACCTCAGGCTTCCCTACATTTGGGGGCTTTGCTTTCCGACAAGAATGCCTGGAAATCTAAGTCCTTCCTACCCTAGAGATGAAGCGACACTTCTACCACATTACCATGAAGTTTTTCCAGATCCTAATTGTAATATTAACCTTGTGCTTTTTAGACTTGCCTTGATACTTGTATCTGTCCATCACCCTAAGGATTTTGATGCCCTTTCGTAATCTACTTTCTTTCACTTGCTTCCTATCCCCCAATCCGTTCTCCATCTCTTCAGTCCTGCCCTTACATGGATGTCATACCAATTGAATTACATAATTTGTAATCTTTTGAGACTTACTTTTTCCACTCAGAATAAATCACTGAAGATTCATCTAGATTATCACATGAATCAATAGCTTCTCTTCCTCATTCCTTCTTCTCTTCCTCCTACTCTTCCTTCCTTTCTTACTCTTCGTCATCTTCCTGTTCTTTCTCTTCCTCCCCCTTTCCACAATATGGATATACCATAATTTTCTTAACCTCTTTTTTTTATTAAATCATAATTGTGTACATTAGTGCAGTCATGGGTCACAATGTGCTGACTTCATATACAATCTGAAATACTGTCATCAAACTGTTTAACATAGCCTTCATGGCCTTTTAATCACTATATGAAGACATTTGTATTCTGCATTTAGTAAGTTTCCTCTGTACCCTTCTAAGATGCACTGTAGGTGTGGCCCCACCAATTACCCTCCCTCTACCCTTCCTCCTCCCTCCCCTCCCCACCCTTGCCCCTTTCCCCATGTTCTTGTGCTATAGTTGAGTTTTAGCCTTCACATGAAACCTGTAAATTAGCTTCATAGTAGGGCTTAGTACATAATTTTCTTAACCTCTTGAAGAGTATCTGGGTTGTTTCCACTTTGGGGCAATTGTGAACAAAGCTGCTGTAAATATTTGTATATAAAGTTTTGTATGGAAATATATTGTAATTTCTCCAGGACAATGCCCAGGATTGTAACTGCTCTGTCATATTACAGTTACAAGTTTTGTTTTTCTTAAAATGCTACCACACTGGTTTCCTGAGTGACTGTACCATTTTACATTTCCATGTGCTATGTGATTGAGTGATAAATTTTTCCTGAATCTTCACAAGCATTTCACAATTTCACAATTTTTGTTTGCTTTATCATCCCACTAGGTGTGTAGTGACACCTCACAGTTGTTTTAATTTGCCTTTCCCTAATGGCTAATGATACTGAACATTTTTAATGTGCTTATTCATTGTCTGTTTATACTCTTCTGTAAAAATGTCTATTCATGTGCTTCACCCATTTTCTAATTTTATTTTTTAGCATTACATTTTGAGAGCTGTTTTTATATTTTATGGATACTATTAATTTGTCAGATTTATGTCTTGTAAATATTTCCTCCCACTCCGGAGCTTGTCTTTTCATCTTTTAAGTCTTTCATAGAGCAAAATATTTTCATACTAATGAAGTTCAACGTCTCAGCTTTTCATATTATGGATGATGATGCCTATGGTGTGAAGTCTGAAAACTCTTGGCCTGACCTTCAATCCTGAAGATTTTATGGTTTTTTCCTAAAATTTTTATGGCTTTACATTTACTATTAAATCTGTTACATGTTAATTTTTTATGAGGTATAAGGTTTTGATTTTTTTTTTTATTGTTGGGGATTCATTGAGGGTACAAGAAACCAGGTTACACTGATTGCATTTGTTAGGTAAAGTCCCTCTTACAAGCTGTTTTGCCCCCAAAAGGTGTGGCACACACCAAGACCCCACCCATTTTGATAATTTTTGTTTGGTTAGTTTTGGCCAATAATTGTCCCATGGCTTTAGTACCTTTTGCTAAAAAGGCTCTCTTATCCGCAACAAAACATTTTTAATCTTTATCTAAAATCAGTTGGAAATATTTGTATTAATCTGTTGCTATATTCTCTATTCTGTTCTACTGATATGTCTGTAATTCCATTAATACTATAGAGTCTTGGTTTCTGAGATTACATATTCAATCTGTAAATCAAGTACTCTAATTCCTCATACTTTATTTTTCTTTTCAAAATGGCATTAATTATCCTAATTCCTTTGCATTTTCATATATATTTTATAAAAACTTGTTTATATCTGAAAAAAACTTTGCTGGGATTTTGATAGTAATTACATTAAACCTATACATCAATTTGGGGAGAATTGATATCTTTACTATATTGACTATTTTAATTCATGAACAAGTTTATCTCTTTGTTTATTTAGTTACACTTTGATTGCTTTCATGAGTAGTTTTTAGTTTTTAGCATATAAGTCATGTGTATGTATGGCTAGATATGCAGCTAAGCATTCCATTTGGTTTGAGCTATTATAAATCATTTTATTTTTAATTTTGATGATCATATGTTCATTTCTAGTATATAGATAGTCCATTAAGTTTTGGATATGTGTATTGTATCCTATGACCTTGTTGAAAGCACTTGTGTGCCTGGGTGTGGTTTTTTGTTTGTTTTGTTTTGTTTTTGTGGGTTGGAAATTTCTTTGTTTGCAATCTTGTCATCTGCAAATTCATTTTTATTTTTTCCTTTATGCCCTTTATTTCCTTGTCTTACCTTGTCTTGCCTATCACACTAGCTAGAAATTTCAGCCCTACGCTGAATTAGAGTGGTAAGAGCAGATACACTTACCTTGTTCCCGCTCTTGGAAGGTAAGATATGCTTACCTTGTTCCTGCTCTGGAAAGCATTCAGGCTTACCCTAAGTTTAGAGTTAGTGCAAGGAGTAAGATGCTTTCTATCTAATTGAGGAAATTCCTCTCTATTCCTGTATTTCTGAAGGCTTAAAAAAATGAATAAATATTTAATTCTCACAAATGCTTTTTCTGTACCAATATACATGTCATCTATTTTTTCACCTTTAACCTGTTACTATATTAGATCATAGTGGTAGATTTTTGAATACTGAATCAGTGTTAGATCCAAAGAGTAAATTTTATTAACTCAAAGTTTATAAATCCTTTCAGATGTTGCTGATTGTTTTGTTAATATTTTAAGAATTTGTATGAGGGGTATTGGTCTGTAGTTTTCTTTTTTGTACTTTGATTTGCTATCAGAGATCAATGGCATACTACTTTCCTCTCTTTGTTCTAGAAGAGATTGTGCAGAATTGGTATTAGTTCTTTTTAATCATTAGGTAAAATTCTTTACATAACCATTTGAGCCTGGAGATTTCTTTATGTGGAGTTTCTAAATTATGAATTCAATTTCCTTAATAGTTATTAGGCTATTCAAATTCTTTTCTTTTATAATGAATGTGTTGTGATAGCTTCAAGGAATTGACCCGTTTCATCCAAGTTGTCAAATTTGTGTTTGTAGGGTTGTCATTGTATTCTTTCACTATCTTTTATGTTTACAGAACTGCAATGCCATACCCTGCGGGGTCACCTGGAGGAAGGGAAGGTGTGCCTCCCTTCTATTGGGTTTGGGAGGAGGTTCAGTTCCCCATGTGGTGTGCTGTGCTCTGAACTGACAGGCAGGAGAAGCTTTTTACTGCCCAGCAGGGATAACAGTCCTAGTTCCTTACTGGCCTTCTTGGACACCAGGGTGGAGAAAGGTTGGCACTCCTTATGACCACATGGTGAAGGTGAAAGTGTAGCTCTGCCACTGAAGTCTTTGCCGATGTGGGTGTGGAGAAGACCACAGTTTTTCCTGTGTTACTTGGCTGCGGTAGAGGAATTATCTGCCAGATGTCTTCTGTTTTGCCAGGCTGCTCCTTTCCTCTTCCTTTGGCTGGAGAACTCCAGTTTTTGTTGTGGCTTTGTTTGCTTGTGCCCACTGGCATTTGCAGTTTGCTGGCTGCTTCAGCACCTACTCTGGGATACAGGATGCAAAAAGAAAATCTGGAAAACTCACTGCCATGAGAGGACGCAGTTTCCTATCCAGTCTGCTGCCTTCTCCCCAGCTTTAGAGTCTTCTTAATGTTGTTCTTCCTTTTGATGCCCATGGTTTTTATTTGTACTTAGTGGGACAAATAGGGAAAAATGTATCTATTCTGTCTTTTCAGAAGCACAAGTGTGCTGCCTTATTTTTAGTGACATACATGTACCTAGAAGCATACTTGATGTCAGTATGGTTTATATGTACTTAGACATTTTAATACATTTATTAAAACTAAGAATTCCAGATATGAACCAAAGAAAAGAAAAGGAGATTGAATTTTCCTGACTGACAAGTAATCTGATATAGCTGTGATGTAACGGGTGCTTGGTATGACCTGAAGAGAAGAGGCTGGAGACAAGGACCTGGGGCAGTTTGGATTTCTTCTGTGCTGATGGGAAACCATTGAAGGCTATTATGCAGACTAGAGCATGGCTCAAGGTCATTTTCAAGGTCACTCTCCCCCAAGTCTATAATGCTGTTGCTTGAGATGACCAGAGATTGAGCTAGTGAGATATATAGATCACGAAAACACTTAGTATTACAATTAGAATATAATTGTATATGGTCAGAATTGAGGTTGACCCATGCTGGTTTGTCCCAAACCAAATAAAAATGATTTATACAAAAGCTAATAACAACATCCCCCTGATTATTGTGTATACCTGTGAAATGTACAGTTATTTCATAATGATAAATTATGCAATTAGACTTACATCATGATAGATACAAACACTACAGAAGACCGATTACAGTTTTGTATTCCCTGAGTGCAGTTGCAGAATCAATTATACCGCATTTTCAATATGACAAACTGCTAGAGAGGTTAAACATGATTTTTCTTCGCATTTTTTTATTGTTAATTTGCCAAGTAATTATCACTCCAAGCAAGACTTGTTATAACTAAGACAAATGATTTGGGAAAACTGGAGACCAGAGGTAAAGGTTATTTTCAGGTTCAGGTTCAGGTTCACCTTTACTCTGCTGTCCTGTAGACTTTATCTTCTCAGTTCTAACTTGCTGGCTGTGAACAAACTCGTAAGATTTTGTTTTGAAGAAGCAAAAAAATCATTGGTGGAGTCAAATAACTTAGTACTGAGACATTTCTTTTAAATATTAAATATGCTGTTGTAAATATTTATTTTTTTCTATGAAATCTCATATGAACCTCAGTCCATAATAGAACTAAATAAGGAAGGGCTCTGGCTGAAGTGGGAGAAGTGGTTCAGAAATGTTCACCTGCCTCTGACACCCTATTCTACTAAATTCTGAGATATATCTGCAGAACTCTAGGCCTTATTCAAAACATTACAGTTCTGTATGACTTGATTCCATTCTGCAATGTCGTGTTGACAGATGAGAAAATTCTTTCTTTCATTTAATCCACAAATATTGATTGAGTACCTGTTCTGTCAAGCTCTGTTCCAAGAACTGAGAAAATAACAGCAAACAAGATAGGGGGCAAGGGACTTGTGAAGACCATTGGTTTCATCTGGGCCTCTCTCTAGGACACCATGTCCCTCTGTGATCCCCATAGAGAAAAAACCAGACTCCTCCCCTCCTCAGGGTTTGTCCTCTCCCCCCCACTCAGGTAAGCAGTGACCCCATCCATAAGTCCCCAAATAAAATATTTGTATCATGTTCTTTCTAAGTATGCTTAACTGTCCCATGATATTATTGAAAGTACAAAGGGGTTTTTAGGGGACCAGAAGTTGAATCTTGTTTTTAAAAGACACGATTGTGTCCTTTTCACAAATTGTAGTGGCATGCCCATCCTTTCTGAGCCCAACAGTTAGTAAGTGGAAAATTTCTGCTACCTCTAACCTTCTCATATTTCAGATTATGTTATCCTTTGAAGGCTGATCCACTTCTCTAATCCACAAATTGCATTTTTTGTCTCATTTGCCTTGTTAAAGGAAACAATAAAAATCAAGTTGCCAGATTTAACAAATTAAAATAAAGAATTCGAAGTTAAATTTAAATTACAGGTAAATAATACTTTTGGTAGTCACGTAAATATATCCTAAATAGAACCTACTTACACTAAAAATTATTAAAATTATTTTTTATTTTTAGTGTAAATATGATACCAAATATTACATGAAGCAAACTTATTCTAAAATATTTGCTGTTTATGTGAACTTCAAACTTCACTGAGTGTCATGTATTTTGTCTAGTGATGCTAAAAGGAATGCAATGATTAGAATTACTACCTATGTAATAAGTCAAACTTGAGGTTTGCCTTTTTCTGACTTGTCAAATTAGTTATGAGCCTCAACTTTCACACCTTTTAAAGATTGGCAATACCACCTATTTGTGGTATTTTTTAGAGTATTAGGTGCATGAATGCTTTTAGAGTTCCCAGCACTGCATTTTTTTTATAATAAACCTTTAATTGTTGCCAGCTGTCTCTCTTTTGAACTTGAGAAAACTTAAGCATGTCTATACACACATACATGATATGGTGTGTATGTGTGTATTTGTGTCCCTTCTGTCCCACTGAAACATCCTACTGTAAGTGAAGAGAGGAGACATGGTTGCATCACTCACAGTATATCAGGACTGTTGAGGTAGAAAAACAGAGCTACGGAAATGCAAGCTGTTATTATATAGTTAGGTTTCATGGCCCATTCGTTGGAAAAAAATCTCAGTTTAATTCAAGAGTTATTTGCATTGCTCATAGGATGGTACAGATATATTTTCAGTCTGTCAAGCTCGTTTTCAAGTGCTATGGGTTCTGCATAGCTTAAATGAATTTTGCCAGCCATATTCCCGTACTAAGAAACCCAAGGCATATGTTTCTGAGTCATTTACGCTGAACCAATCAAATTGTTCCTTTCTTTCTAAATTCACAGATGCTTGCAATGTTTCAGGAGATATTTTATTTTGATGTTCCAGAATTCATTGTTATTAACAAAGATACTCCTACTGATGAATAGACATGCATTCTTGCCTTTCTCCTGCTGCCTTCTTTTCTATAGTTTAATTACTGATCAAGCAGGAGGTGGAATTATATATTGGCAGCTCTTAGCGCTGTATTATTTCCATATGGAAAATTGAATGGATGCTAACAGCATCAGTCTTTCAAAAAATCAGAATTTCAAAAAGCACTGATAATCAGGTTTATTTCTGAAACTGCTATGAATATGGTATCCAAAATTTTAGCCTCTTAATAACAAACACTGATTTGTTGAGCAAAGACAGCTGAAATTTTTAATATTTAGCTTTATGCCTACAGAAGAAAAGACCCAATTCATTCTAGGAATCAGAGTGTTAGCACCCTACTTGACCCTTTTCCTGAATGTGGATTTTAAACTCCTACAAATATCAAAAATAAATAGAATTTTGTTTGTACTATTGTGATACATTGAAACCAAAGCATTAAACCTCCTAAAAAATGATTTTAACAAACTTGTGAAAACATAATTCTATATCTTGACAATGATCAGAGAGAAGAATACGAGGATTGCCTTTGTTATTATAAAAATGTCAGAGTAATAGCACACTAAACAGAAATTGTATGTGACTTACCTAGATGAATATTCCCAGAATATAATATTGAGCTAATAAAAAATAAAAATCTAACCTTAGAAATAGATTATCTCATCGACCCACTTAATTTCTACAGTTTTTACAATTCATAACCTATATTGACAAACTGACAAAGACTAAGAATTTGAGATTGAATTTCAGGGGGCTGTCCATTCATGAGTGAATGATCATCCTGTGGTTGGTGTTAGGGACGCAGCGCCTGAAGTTACAGGACGGAAGCCACATCTCATTTACTCTAGGGACATGGTGGTGGGGCTCTCATGTGTAGATTAAGAGCCAAAGGGCTACTAGGCTATGCTGTTTTTTTTAATAGCCAATCTTTTCTTCTTTAAACCTGTAAAAGTTGCTGTTTGCCACCCTCTTCGAGTAAGGAGTCTACCTTGTATTTTAATGATTTATGTGTGTTACTAGACTGTGAGCTGATGGAGGGCAGGACCTCTCTGCAGGGTCTGATTCAATTTTGTTTCCCTTTTATCCCTGTACAACACCTTTACCATATTGAGTGCTCAGTAAATATTATTCTTAACCCATATTTAAGGACAGAGAATAATTTATGGACATGGATAAAAAGCAGAATTGTCTGGTTATATGTGTGTGTTTCTAATCAGGCCTGAAAGACCAACCTGAAGCTGGAGTTAATAAATCTATTAAGATTTTCAATAGAAAAGACGTCCCAAGCTACAAAGGTTATCAGACAGACGGAGCAAGTCTTTATTCCCTTTATGTGATTGAGAGCAAAGAATTGGAAGGCTGGAGCTTGTGTCTCATTCCCACCATTCACTATGGGGAGTGTGTCTGTGAGGGGTGAGAGAAATTACTTCCTCTCCTGGAATCCATCTTCTTTGTGAATAACAGCACTCACGCACGTCCTGTCTCCCCCTTAGAGTTGTTGTGCAATGATACAAATGAAGTGAGGTACTTCTCAGAATCTATCCTGCAGAGATTCTTGCCAATGTGTAAAGACACATTAATAGTAAAGTGTACCACAACATCACTTGTAGCAACAAAAAAAGAGAGTGGCTTAAATGTTCATCATTTGGTTAAATAAATGCTAAGCTACCCATAAAATTGAATGCTGTGCAACTGTTAATGATGCAGGTTTTTATATTGATAAGGAAAAGAACCCTTGTGAATAGAAACAAATGTGGAAAAACCTGGATATAACTATGGTTTCATTTTAATAAAAGAAAATAGAAGTAAAAGCTATATGAGCAGATGAATGGTTAGAGATTGAGCTGTGGGATACCTGCCAGGTATGGCTGGCTTTGGAGAGGTGGAATAATGAAATCTATCAGTAGAAGAAGAATAGCTAATATTTATTGAGCTCTTAATATAGGCCAGGCACTAGTCTAAACACTTTACATTCATTAACTAATTTAATTGACATTGCAACCTTGTTATAAAGTTACTATTGTTTTTTTACTGTTTTTACTTTGTTATTTGTTACTATTCTTATGTCCACTTTACAGATGAGAAAACTAGAATACAGAGAGGTGAAATAACAAGTCTGACCTTGTAACAGAAAATGATCTAAAAGGTGGAAGTGGGATTGGAAGCCATGTGGTCTGACCATGAAGTCTCCTATTAGCCACTACAGGGAGAGACTGGATGTATTGCAGAGTTAGTTTCTTCAATGTCTTTTTTCTCTGTGGTTGGAATACCTTTACCAAGCACGTATTACTTTTGTTTACAACTCCAATACAGTGCATTTGCAAAATGAGGTCACATACATGAAAGCATTTTGTTTTATAGCCTGTCACTTGCTGTACTTATATAAATGCAAAAACACTAAGAGATGCTCTTTACATTAAAAAAAAAAATCTATTTCATTCATCAACATATCTTTTATGCAATCGTTGCTAGGGTAGGGGAAGTTGAAAATATGACAGCATATCACTAGCATTTACTTAAATTTTCTCCATAATGTGACTCGTGATTGCTTTGCAGATGGGGGTCTGATTATCAAATCGTACATCCTCCTAAACCCACTCGTATTGATAGCAAGCATATCAGACAATAACTAGCGAGTGGTGTCAGCACCCCATCCTCAGAGTTACTGCTGGCAAGAGGCATTTGGGCCAAGAATAAGAATGACAAGTGCATACATTCCCAGCTTTGCAATCAACATGAAAATCAGTCAGCTTATAGATGCTGAGTGGTGTTATAGAGAGGGCCCCAGCTGCAGACAAAATGCCAAACCGAGGATGATGAACAGAGCAGAGGCATTCAATATTCCTTTTCAGCTGCCCGCAGCCTGAGAGCTTTGGCAGTGGGGTGGGGTTGGTAGGAATTATTGAATTATTTCCAGACCTGAAGAGGATCGTCATG
Source organism: Perodicticus potto (assembly GCA_963574655.1). Lineage (NCBI taxonomy): Eukaryota > Metazoa > Chordata > Mammalia > Primates > Lorisidae > Perodicticus > Perodicticus potto. The sequence goes on along the minus strand of CAUYRH010167054.1, from coordinate 8,122 downwards.
GCTTTATTGTCCTCCTGAGGAGAAGCTGAGGCTCAGGAAGGGACTGATGAGAGATCACATAGGAGGGTGGAAAAGGGAGGGGCGTCATGTGAGCCCAGCACACAGCCCCTGGCTTTTTCTGTGTCATTGAATTCATGGATTCATTCATACATGCATGCAGAAAATGTGTTTATTTGGTCATTTATTTCTTAAACAAACACCTACTGAATGCCAATAGCCTGTTCTCCTCACTGCAGCCATAGTAATCTTTTTGAAATGGAAACTAAATGATATTCCATTCTCCCTTAAACACTCCCATTGCTTCTTACTGCTCTTAGAATAAAATCCCAATTCTCTACCAAGACCAATGAGGCCGGATAGGATTTGCCTTTGTTTGCCTCTTTGAGCTCTCCTGTATCACTCTCATTTTCCTTCTCCCATGGTAATCATCAGTTCCTTCTGGCCACACATACAGCTTTCTGTCCGAGATCAAGCTGATCCCTACCTTGCCTCGAGCCTTTGTATTTGCTGTTACCTCTGCTTAGAACAGTGGTTCTCAACCTTCCTAATGCCCTGGCCCTTCAATACAGTTCCTGTGGGTCGAGACCCACAGGTTGAGAACTGCTGGCTTAGAATTTCTTATCTGGACTCTCCCATGCCTGACTTCTTTTTGTGTTTCAAAATGAAAATTACCTTCCAGGGAGGCTTGCTTTTTTTACGCTATCTAAATAACCCCCATTCCCATGTCCTCCTGGACCACCTACATTTCCCTGTGGGTACTGACTCCAGTCCAGATGTCCATGGTCTGCCACTTGTTGGTTGCTGTTGCATCCATGTTGCATTTTCTATTGTTTCTGATTCGCCGAATGTGTGTGAACTGAGTGATCCTACTAAGAGAGAGGCTCTACCCTAGGCACTGGAGCTACAGTGGTGATTATAACAAATTTGTGGCCCCATGTCATTTATAATCTAAAAACACTGACATCAAATATCAAGCCACCACCATTTGTTTATCAATAACTTCCACAGGTCTATCCTTCCATAGGTCTATCCTAGACCCCAAACCCCTTTGTTATGATGAATATTTTCTAATTCTTTCCTTTCACATCCTGAAGCTTGTATTATCTTTGATGTATACTTTCATAAAATCAACACTTTCAGCATGTGTTTATAAAACCCAAATACAATATAAAAAGGAAATAAGAGGAAATACATTTATAATAAAATTGTATCATTTAATATCTTGATACAATTATATAAGAACACACTTGTAATATAATGAATGTGTTTGGATTTGAGAGATGCAGACAACATCTATCTGAATAAAATCAACACTTTTTTTATGGCCACTGTTTTGAAGCTGGGGCTTCACACATACACACATGTTTGTGTTCACAATGACTATCATACTATAAATGCAGACTGATGTGCGTGTGTCATATTAGCAAGACAAATGCTCAGAAGATCAATACTTTTGACAGAATCAAGTGTTTATTGAAGTTGTGAATAACTCTTGGTAAAGTTGTGAACAAAATAAAATATGACCTTTCCTTGACTTGCCCTATAGTTACATTCCTAGAAGAGTCAGCATGAACCCTCCAAAACCACTATTTTTTTTTGGGTAAAATGCATATAGATTTTAGGCTAGAAAGATATTCCATAAATTTAAGGGATATAGGATAAATCTGCTTTGTTTGACTCTGCTGCACTGTAAGGTTTCTAACATCTCTGACCTCCCCTGGCAAGTGCTCATGGCATCCAGGACTGGCTGTGACAACCAGATTACTCTCTTGGGGTGGTGCTACACTTGCTGAGAATCACTGATAAAGTTAGACAGATTTATCTATCAGTAGCCTACCAGGTGCTAACCATGCTTAATGAAAAACAAATTTTAAAAAGTCCATAGCTCTAAGATGATGCATTAACAATATTGACAATGATGCTGGAACATTTGGAAAACAGAGCCAAAAATCACAGTCAGAGTGAACCTTAACATGACACCTTGGAGACAATTTTCCATCCTGGCTGCCCCCACTATGCCGCAGAGTCTATGTGGGGTAGATTCTGAACTCAGCTTCTGGGGATTTGAAGAAGTGTCCTTCTCTACTGGAAAGTCTTCTGAAAGTAGAAAATAAAATGCAGGGTACTTAAAACGTGATCATACCACCAGGTGTTAGAAAGACATAGGAGATTATGAAATATATTCATTATGTAAAGGGAAAATATTATTTTAAACCATGACACATATACAGCTTTATTTAATAATCTGTAACATGTTATATTCTGGGTAAGTGATGCATTCCTGCTCTTTACAGAAAGCAAACACTGTGTCTGACAAGGCCCTTGCTAAGATTCAGAACTGTATGACCTTGAGCTTACATTACAGTGCTCTGGGTGTGTGGAGGTTGGTCCCCATGGTTGTTCGTCCTCCTCCAGCGATATTCTCTGGCTTGAGAGCACCAGTAACAAGACATAGATAGGAAGCTGACAGCAATTTTACCAGGACAGGGCTTCCCTTACAGATGACTTCTTCCCTCCTACCAAAGGGAGTTCATAGTATTAAGAATCTTTCTGAGATATGGGTAATATTAAATTTGTCTTCCATTAAGTCTGCTGAAACCATAGACCTGGAAGGACTTGTTATGGATATATAAATGTCAGTGGAAACAGATGTTTTGCTACCACAGAGGTGAGACCAGGAACTTTGTTTTATATCTTCCTGTGCTAAGGGAGTCTAGTAATTAAGCCATCCTGACTCCTTGGGAAAAAACTCTGTTGTATCACAACCTCATCATCCATGGGCTTCTGGTAGAATGTATCCCTCCATTTAATTTATAGAACAGTATATGTGAATTCATTTTGATGGGGGAGATGGCCACCTGCCTGCCTCCCTCCCTATGAACAGGCACTTCCACCTTCTCCTAATTGGTGCAATCTGTCAATGGTCTCAACAGTCATGATCTTCCAAATTCCTGAGAGCTGCTGTCTCCTAAAGTCACTTTGCAAATCATGTTGACCAATTTGGAACCAAAAGAGAATGTAGTGGCTTACCCAACCTAGAAATATTTTATGCTTAATGTACTCAAAAACATTATTGAGAATGCAAAAAAAGTGTTCCTTTTTTGTTTTTTTGTAGAAGTGCTAAAAAAAAAAAGCATGCCTAAAATCACAGAACTATACCCACATAAACACAGAGAGGGGGTCAAAGACTTTTACCTGATACATAGTTGGAAGAGCACAAGCAAAAGCTGGCAAGAGAAGATATATGGAGATTGGATAAGCTAAAGATGTTGAAATACAGCAATGGCATGGAGGTGATTCTTGGTATATACAAAAAAGGGGATAGACAGGCAGAGAGAATGATAAACCCAGGCGACTACAGAGAGGTTCAGTGGCCATGCATTAGTTAAAGATAGTAGAGGCCAGTTTACTGGATGAAATGTTATAAAGTGGCAGTTGAGGAAGGATGGACTTGCATGGTCCAGGGGAGGAGCATCTGCTTGACAGGACACCTCCATGGTCTGGTGTCTTTCCAGGACATCAGGGGATTCACAGGATCCTTGAGTCCCATCTAACAAGAAGAGACTTTCTCCAGAGCAGATGCTTCTTGAGGTTGATTGGGTTCATCAGTGGGCCAGGTCGTGCTGGCAGATGGTATGTTGTCCATTCCCTGTAAAAAGTATTTGAAGGCCTTGGTGAGCTTCCCAGGCTGAACTACATGAGGCTGTCCCCCACTGTCTGCCGTCTTTAGCAAAGTTGTATTTACAGGGCTCAGCTAGTAACTGCAATCAACTACAGCCTCAGCTGCAGATGAATTGTCCACTATCACAAGTTAAATGCTTTAATGTTTTTAAATTGTTATAATTTTGACCCAAAATGGGTCTTTCAATTTCTAGGTCTCTGCCTCCATTACAGGAACTCATTTAGAGCTGCAAACTTCCTCAGTTGACATCTTTGGGCAATATGCAATCTGTATGTTTGAATTAGGTCCAGGTTGGCCTGCAACTATTCCTGCCCAAAGTGATGAGCCAAAATAGTGTCCACAACATTCAAGCCCTTGAGTATGGAAGGTGTCCAGTCAATCCGGCCTTTAGCACAAGGGTTAACATTAATAAGCACAAGGCCTTCCACAATCTCTGGATGATTGAGTGCAAATCTGCTGAGGATGTGAGCTACAGTTCCCACTCTATCCCTAGGATGCTTCTCAGACTTAAGTGGGTAAGATCCAGAAGCAGCATTTCAGCCAGCTCATCATTATACGCTGGTACCCTGCTGGAGAAGGCAGTGTACCTTCCTGCTGGGCTGGGACATCCACATGATGGGTGATCTCTTGCATATCCTCAGAGTTAAAGAATGTCTTGAAACAGCATTTATGGTTGAGCCAAGGTCATGATATGTCAGTATAACTGGTCTGTTTCTCTTCAGTAAGCTTTGTATGGTGACATGGACCATACCATCGGTTGTTTCTATGTCATGTTCTGACAGTCAAAGTCCTGGAAGTTTTGTGTACCATTTTGAGGCATGGGCACCTGCCATCAGTGGTGGCCTGAAGGAGAAATATTTTTTGAACTTTATAAAATACTGTCCAACCTTGAATAGCTATGTAGGAGGGAGCAAAGGAGATAAATCACTCAAACTACAATTTGAACCTATTGTAATTAATAAACAAATATTTGTTACATATTTAGTGTGTTTTCTATATTATTCTTTAATCTTTAATTTGTTTTTTTTACCTTTGCTAAATCATAAACTCTTTCAGGGAGAAACTACACTTTCCCATTTTTTTGTAGTCCATAGTCCACCTAGCACAATACAGAATATGCTATTTGCTTAGAACAGTATTTCTCAAAGTTCATCAGAATCTTTTGGAGGGCAGCATTATGATTAAGGAAGTATGGTGGGGCCTGAGAATTTCCACTCCTGACAAGTCCCAGGTTATATTATTGCTGATGATTCAGGGACCGTATTTTGAGAATCATTCCCCTAAATCATAAGATTATATTGAAGAATTCAGGCTCTAGAATCAGATGGGCATAGGTTTGAATTCTAGCTACTCTATTATTTAACTGCATCTCCTTGGGCCATTTACCTAATTTCAGAGCCTTGGTGTCTCTGGAAATAATAATACCTATTTCATCAGTCACTGTGAGTATAAAAATAATGGAAACAAAGCACTAGGTAAGTAGCACACAGTATGTGCTCAGAAGACATTAATTATTTTTATGGTGCTCTCTCCACTAAGTAAAGGCATGAGGATATTTGGAGAAGATATTAATGCAGGGTATGTGTATATACATATAATATGCATGAAATTATAATACAGGGATTCTAAGGAATATTTCAACTTTCAGTTTAATGATTTTCCCATGGGTATATCTGAATTAGGGAGGTCATTCAAAGGATTTTGACATAGGGGGAAAAAATCTCAAGTACCCATTAGAATTGGTAATTAACATATTGCTGAAGCATTGGCTGTATTTGTATGAAAACAGCTCAATTTGCCCATAGCAGAAAGTTGCTGTCTGGGAAGAAATGTAATAATATTCAAACAGCCTGTAATCAAAACATCTACACAGCACCTGGGAAAAGTATCTTAGTAATTTTGTGAGTAGGACAAGGGAGGAAATTAAAAAACACTTTTCTTTTCCACAGCAGCAACAATAATAGTAATTTTAAAAAGCCTTTTCTTTCTGTTTCTTTTGTCCGCCGTGATGATTCTTTTGTTTATCACTGTGCAGAGGAAGTTGCAAGGTTTGAGAGAGTAGCTTGTGTTTTCCTGATGATAAGGGAATCAGGCCCTTTTGGAGAATGGCCAGTATTCTTTGAGTGATACTTGTAGTGAATTACAGTGAGCCCTGGACTGAGCCATCTGGAGTACAGTCTCCCACGGCTGGAGAAGGACTATGGTAGTCCTGTCTCCTCTGGCCCCTTCTGAACCCGAGGGCCTTCTAATGACTCCTTTTCACACCGTCCAGTTGTCCACTGCATTCTTCAACATCTTTAGTGACAGGGGACTCATTTCCAAAGGAAGTTTGTTCTGACCAGGATGAGAATTTACTGTGAGAAATTTCTTCTTTACAATGAGCTAAAAACTCAATGACATTTTCATGTACATTATATAAAAGCAGCTGTTGGAACCTATCTGTGTCTTTTCTTCTCTTGACAAACATTTCCACTTCTAAGGGACATTTGCGACAATTACTTTAAGAATTTCTATATAGGAGAACTTAGAATTTTAGTCCTGAAATATTTCATTTAGAATGTCATTTATAATTTTTTTTTTTTTTTTTTTTTTTTGCAGTAGCAATCCAGAGAAGTTAAGAGCTCAGGCATATGTCACCCAGATGTGCCTAACATTTACCTCCTTCCTATTATCTTCATTTTATCTTTTTCCTTTCTGTTTCAGTTTCCACTGTGTTCTGGGACATATGCTGTAGCATTCTTGGAGGCATCGATATTAGATAGATGCATCCATCTCTTCATTCACCGAAGAAATGGTTACACTTGACATACACTGTGTGCAGAAGATTATGCTGGTGGCTCTGGGTCTATAGGAGATAACAATCAAAACTCAGCAGGCAATTACCTTTTATTTGTATTTTAACTTGACATCACCAAAAGTGTCTCGAGGTTCTTCATTGGTCACTAGGCATGAGGTGATTGATTAATAATGTCTGTCTTAAGTATTTAAAAGAACTTCTTTCCTCACTGTGGTTCTGGTTGTGAGGGGACCCTACTTGGGGAGTGAATAACTACATACTAAATGAACACTATGCAGAGGAAGTGCTGCTGGAGGAGAAAAGAAAGGTCAATGTGTAATAAAGAGAATGGTCTGATAGAAAACATTTTTTTTGTCTCTTTTGGTACATGTATACCATGGAATATTATGCAGCCTTAAAGAAAGATGGTGACTTTTCCTTTTTCATATTTACATAGATGGAGCTGGAACATGTTCTCCTTAGCAAAGTATCTCATTAGATATTTTTCAAGGAAAGAGTTAACGCCCTTTCCAGGATAGATGTGACAGGAAGGGAACAGAGGAAAGTGAGAGAAGATAAACATTTTATTGGGCTGCCCTTTGCTCTTTCTGGTTGAGGTCATTCATTCATTTGCAAATATTCATTGATTATCTGAGGATGGTGTAGAAAAAAAGGAGGAGCACCTGCCCTCAGGGGGAAGAACTGAGAAGCAAAGAGGAAGTCTGAGTAAGTAGGTACCAGGAGAAGAGAAGGAGACGGAGGGCTCTAATATCTACCAGCAACGCTCTTAAATCAAAGATAGCATGTAAGCCATTTATGTTCTCATTGATGGGACATTAATATCCCAAACCTTTATCTCCAGTGAACTCAAAGTAATAAACATAAAAAAGCCAACCATCCTGTAAGGACCAAAGTAACGCCATTTTGTTCATAGGCTCCATTTTACAGGGTTGCTGTGTAAGTTTGCTGCGTAATGCTTGTTTTGCAAATTTTGGGTACCTGCTTCAGTTCCCTGAGCCACCCCCACCGGTTGAGCGATATCCGTCCCTTCCTGATTAGCAACCACCCTCCCACTTCTGGCTCCACCAAGATATCCAGTCAGCAAGTGACAAGATACCTAGACTCGCCCTCATACCTCTCCCCCCTCATCCCACTCTCCCTCCCATTTTCCTTTCTGTACCCTGTGAGATCACCCTGACCCATCCCCTCGGGGCGCTCAGTCCTGCCCGCCATTCTGATGGAAACTGAGGGCCCGAGCTGGAGCTTGTAACAAAACCCCACCTTTGCCTTTGCCTCTGAACTTGTGGTGTGAGTTTCTTCTGGGGGGAGTCCAAGATTCGGGCACAACAATCCTTTAAATCACTGGGCAAGAGAGATGAATAGACCCTCTCTAAAGAAGACAGATGAATTTATATGAAAAAATGCTCATAAGCCCTAATAATTAAAGAAATGCAAATCAAAGCCACCCTGAGATACCATTTAATCCCAGTGAGATTGGCCCACATCACAGTCTCAAAACTGCAGATGCTGGCATGGATGTAGAAAGAAGGGAACACTTTTACCCTGCTGGTGGGACGGCAAACTAATACAACTTTTTTTGAAGGCAGTATGGAGAACCCTCAAACTCAAGCTATACCTCCCATTTGCCCCTGCAATCCCATTGC
>CAUYRH010167048.1:0-16149 GCA_963574655.1 Perodicticus potto | reverse complement strand
GTCTAGTCTCTTCTCACTTTTTTTTTTTTTTTTTTTGAGACAGAGTCTCACTATGTCACACTAGGTACAGTAGTGCGGCGTCACAGCTCACATCACTCACACACACACACAAAAAAAACCAGTAATAGAAAAATACATGAGGCTCAACGGCTAGGACACTAGCCACAGACACCAGAGCGGGTGGGTTCGAACCCAGTCTGAGTCTGTCAAACAACAATGACAATGCCCAAAAATCACTGGGCGTTGTGGCAGGAGCCTATAGTCCCAGCTACTTGGGAAGCTGAGGCAAGAGAATCGCTTAAGCCCAAGAGTTTGAGGTTCCATTCAAAAAGTAAATAAATAAATAAATAAAAATAAAAATTAGTGGGAGGTGCCTGTGGCTCAGTGGGTAGGGCGACGACCCCATATACCAAGGGTGGTGGGTTCAAACCCGGCTCTGGCCAAATTGCAACAACAACAAAAAATAGCTGGGCGTTGTGGCGGGTGCCTGTAGTCCCAGCTACGCGGGAGACTGAGGCAAGAGAATTGCCTAAGCCCAGAAGTCAGAAGCTGCTGTGAGCTGTGTGATGCCACGGCACTCTACCAAGGGTGATAAAGTGAAACTCTGTCTCTACAAAAATAAATAAATAAATAAATAAATAAATAAATAAATAAATAAGTTAGCTGAGTGTGGTGGCACACAACTATAGTCCCAGCTACTCAGCAGGCTGAGGCAAAAGGATAACTTAAGCCCAAGAGTTTAAGGTTGCTATGAGCTATGATGCCAGGGCACTCTACCCAGGGCAACAGAGTTAGACTCGTTTCCCCCCAAAATAATAATAATAAAAATAATAAAATAATATTCTTTTGGTTATAACCTTTGGTTCTGATTTTTAAAAGTAAATGAAATATAAAATAATTCTTTTGGCTATTTTCCCTTGTCTAATCGTTTCCACACAAAGGATCTTTATTTCTAATTTGGTCTCTTGAGTAGCCCAGAAGGGGACTCTACACATCTCTAGATAAGTAGTATCTCCTGCTGTAAGTTAAAACCCTTACATGTGGATTTACAAATCAGTCTCCAGATAGCTTGGTTAGTAAGAATCAGTCCCCTAGAGCCTGATTATTCCTGAAGTCACTTAAAAAAAAGGGGGAAGGGTTTACTGCCTTTGCAAAACTGAAAGAGGTCACACTATTTAAGTTACTACTAAACAGTCAGGCAGGTTTTATCCATCCACAGGAACAAGTGTAAAGGACACTTTGGCAGTGTGGATAGTAGGGCGGAGAGGGCTTAAAAACCACCAACCTGTCAAAGGCAGTGGAAAACTGAGAAGCAACAACAGGTGTTGTATCCCCCAGGCCTTCTGGAAGCAAAGCCGCCAAGAACCCACCCCAGCTGTTGGTGGGAAAATCACCAATGACAGAAAATGCCATGTTTGTTACCCACCATTTTCAGTCTGTTGGTGGAGGGGAAACAAATCAACCTCAAACAGTTGGAAATGAGATCCAGGCAAGTGAGTACTAACGGAGAGAATAAACCCTTGAGAGAGGGGGAATCAGTGAAGCATGTCCCTTAGAAACAAATGGATAATTAAGAAGAAAGATCTGGGCCAGGCACTGATGCTCACACCTATAAACCCAGCATTTTGGGTGGCTGACGCAGGAAGATGTCTTGAAGCAACCCCGCAGGGGTTTATGATCAGTGTACGCAACATAATGAAACCTTGTCTCTTAAAAAAAGACAAAACTAAAATAAAAAATATGCCAGGCTTGATGGCAAGCACCTGTATTCCCAGCTATTTGGGAGAATGGAACAGTAGCCTAGAGTTCAAGGCTAAAGTGAGTTGTGATTGTGCCACTGCACTCCAGTCTCTCTGGGTGACAGAGTAAGGCCAAGTTCAAAAAAAAAAAAAAAAAAAAAAAAAAGGAGGAAAGATCTGATTGTGTAGTAACAGAAGAGAAAGTTGGAAAAAATGAAAGGTGTATAATGTAGTAAGTGATGGACGTATGGCATAACCATGAAATAAAGAAAAATGTAGGGGGTGTCACCCATAGCTCAGTGGGTAGGACACCAACCACATACACTGAGGCTGGCAGGTTCGAACCCAGGCTGGGTCAGCTAAAACAACAATGACAACCGCAACAACAACAAAAAAATAGGCGGGTCCTAGTCCTAGCTGATTGGGAGGCTGAGGGAAGAAAATCACTTGAGCCCAAGAGTTTGAGGTTGCTGTGAGTTGTGATGTCACAGGACTCTACCCAGGGTGACGGCTTGAGATTCTGTCAAAAAAAAAAAAAAAAGGCTCGGCGCATGTGGCTCAATGGGCTAAGGCACCAGCCACGTACACCTGAGCTGGCGGGTTCGAATATAGCCCGGGCTCGCCAAACAACAATGACGGCTGCAACCAAAAAATGGCTGGGCGTTGTGGCGGGCGCCTGTAGTCCCAGCTACATGGGAGGCGGAGGCAGGAGACTTGCTGGAGCCCAGGAATTGGAGGTTGCTGTGAGCTGTGATAGCACAGCACTCTATCCAGGGTGACAGCGTAGCACTCTATCCAGGGTGACAGCGTGAGGCTGTGTCTCAAAAAAAAAAAAAAAGAAAAGAAAATGTAGGGGCAATAGACAGAGCTGCTGAAAATCACATACAGGCTCGGCGCCTGTGGCTCAACAAGCTAAGGAGCTAGCAACGTACACCTGAGTTGGCAGGTTCGAATCCAGCTTGGGCTGTCAAACAACAATGACAGTTGCAACCAAAAAATGGCTGGGCATTGTGGCGGGCGCCTGTAGTCCCAGCTACTTGGGAGGCGTAGGCAGGAGACTCGCTGGAGCCCAGGAATTGGAGGTTGCTGGGAGCTGTAATGCCACAGCACTCTATCCAGGGTGACAGCTTGAGGCTCTGTCTCAAAACAAAAACAAAAAATAAATAAAAATAAATAAATAAAGTATACAAAGTACTTGAGTGCCTGGAAAACTCAACCATAGCTCAGTGTTTCAAAAACAGTCCTGCTATAAAGTAGAATTAAGACAAGTGTGCTTAGTTTTTTCACAATTAAACAGCACATATTGGCCGGGCGCCATGGCTCACGCTGGTAATCCTAGTACTCTGGGAGGCCGAGACGGGTGGATTGCCTGAGCTCACTGGTTCAAGACCAGCCTGAGCAAAAGTGAGACCCCCATCTCTACTAAAAATAGAAAAACTAAGGCCAAGGGATCACTTGAGCCCAAATTGGAGGTTGCTGTAAGCTCTGACGCCACAGCACTCTACCTAGGATGACAGCTTGAGACTCTGTCTACAAAAACAAAACAAAACAAAACAGTATATATTCTTTTTTTTTAGGCACAGTCTCAAGTTGTCACCCTGGGTAGAATACCATGGCATCATTATAGCTCACAGCAACCTCAAATTCTTGGGCTCAAGCAATCCTCTTGCCTCAGTTTTTCTATTTTTAGTAGAGACAGAGTCTCAGTCTTGCTCAGGCTGGTCTCTAACTCCCATGCTCAAGCAATCCACTCACCTCAGCCTCCTAGAGTGCTAGTATTACAGGCATGAAATACCACAACCAGCATAAATGTTAAACATATATGCTTAACATTGAAAAGTATAATCTCAGGCCAGGTACAATGAATGACTCACACCTGTAATCCCAGTACTTTGGGAGGCCAAGGTATAAGGAATGCTTGAGCTCAGAAGTTTGAAATCAGCCCGAGAAAGAGCAAAACCTCATCTCTACTAAAAACAGAAAAAAATAGTGAAGTATTGCAATGGGTGCCTATAGTCTCAGCTACTTGTGAGGCTGAGGCAGCAGGATTGCTTGAGCCCAGGAGTTTGAGGTTGCTGTAAGCTAGGCTTGATGTCATGGCACTCTAGCGTGGGACAACAAAGTGAGACTTGGTCTCAAAAAAACCCACCTAGACTTGGGGCCTATAGTTCAGTGGTTAGGGCAATAGCCACATACAACGAGGCTGGTGGGTTCCAAGACAACTGCAACAAAAATAAATAGCTGGGTAGGCTCGGCGCCTGTGGCTCAAGCGGCTAAGGCGCCAGCCCCGTACACCTGAGCTGGTGGGTTCGAATCCAGCCTGGGCCCGCAAAACAACAATGACAGCTGCAACCAAAAAATAGTTGGGCGTTGTGGCTGGTGCCTGTAGTTCCAACTACTTGGGAGGCAGAGGCAGGAGACTTGCTGGAGTCCAGGAGTTGGAGCTTGCTGTGAGTTGTGATGCTACAGCACTCTACCCAGGGTGACAGCTTGAGACTCTGTCTCAAAAAAAAAAAAATAGCCAGGCATTGTGACAGGCACCTGCAGTCCCAGTTCCTTGGTAGGCTGAGGCAAGGGAACCAGTTAAGCCCAAGAGTTTGAGGTTGCTGTGAGCTGTGACCCATGGCACTCCACTGAGGGCGACATAATGAGACTCTGTCTCAAGAAAAAAAAACCAAAACAAAAACCATCCCCCAAATTACTTATTTTTAAAGTTCTCCAAACCATATACTGATTCATAAAACCTTATTCTATTTACTTTCATGGCCAGAACATAAGGTAACAAGATATCACTCAGAGTTTTATTTAACTTTTGGAATTATAAGAAAAGGACACTTGGGTGGTGCCTCTGGCTCAGTGAGTAGGGTGCTGGCCCCATATATCAAGGGTGGCGGGTTCAAACCCAGCCTCGGCCAAACTGCAAAAAAAAAATAGCCGGTGCTCAGAGCCTGTGGCTCAACAGGCTAAGGCGCCAGCCACGTACACCTGAGCTGGCGGGTTTGAATCCAGCCCGGGCCGCCAAACGACAATGACAGCTGCAACCAAAAAATGGCTGGGCGTTGTGGCGGGCACCTGTAGTCCCAGCTACTTGGGAGGCAGAGCCAGGAGACTCGCTTGAGCTTAGGAATTGGAGGTTGCTGTGAGCTGTGATGCCACGGCACTCTACCCAGGGTGACAGCTTGAAATTCTGTCTCAAAAAAAAAAAAAAAATAGCCGGGCGTTGTGGCGGGCACCTGTAGTCCCAGCTACTCAGGAGGCTGAGGCAAGAGAATTGCCTAAGCTCAGGAGTTGGATGTTGCTCGCCACAGCACTCTACCAAGGGTGACAAAGTGAGACTCTGTCTCTAAAAATAAACATTTTAAAAGCCAAACTTCTGGCTCAGTGCCCATGGTTCAGTGGTTAGGGCACTGGCCACATATACAGGGGTTGGTGGGTTTGAACCCAGGCCTGCTAAACTGCCATGACAACTGCAACAACAACAACAAAAGGGTGGCGCCTGTGGCTCAGTGAGTAGGGCTCTGGCCCCATATACTGAAGGTTGCGGGTTTGAACTTGGCCCCGGCCAGCTAAAACAGCAATGACAATTGCAACAACAACAAAAAACCCAGGTATTGTGGTGGGCATCTGTAGTCCCAGCTACTTGGGAGGCTGAGGCAAGAGAATCGCTTAAGCCCAAAAGTTTGAGGTTGCTATGAGCTGTGACACCATAGCACTCTACTGAGGACGACAAAGTGAGATTCTGTCTCAAGAAAAAAACAAACAAACAAAAAACCCAACAACAACAGAAAAAAATAGTCGGGCATTGTGGCAGGTACCTATAGTCCCAGGTACTTGGGAGGATGAGGCAAGAGAATAGCTTAAGCCCAAAAGTTTGACGTTCCCGTGAGCTGTGATGCCAAGCTCTCTACTGAAGGCAACATAGTGAGACTCTATCTTAAAAAAATAACAAAGGCAACTTCCATTTCAATTATGGCTGAAATTATGTTTGAACATAGAGAATAAATAATAGATTGTACAGAGGAAACATGGCACTACTCTGGACCTAACTATAATTATTACATTGTCTAGAAACAAAGTAGGGAGGTATTGTAGAGTCTACCTACCCTCCTACTCTAAGACAAAGAGGAAAGGTGGGGGCTGCATAGTGGTGCTTTTATTTTTTAGAAGGCAGGTACATTTTCACTCTTCTTGGAAGACTCCCAGACAGAAGAAATGTGGAACTAGCCTGGATACTACAACAATTATTACATTATCTCCAATCAGAGAAAAGCAGTTTTTGGCCGGGGCTAGGTTTGAAACCACCACCTCCAGCATATGGGGCTGGCACCCTATTCCTTCGAGCCACAGGTGCCGCCCTCTTTTTTTGTTTTTTGAGACAGTCTCACTCTGTCATCTTGGGTAGAGTGCCATGGCATAACTCACAGCAACCTCAAACTCCTAGACTCAGGTGATCCTTTTGCCTCAACCTCCCAAATAGCTAGGACTACAGGCGCCTACAATTATACCTGGCTAATTTTTCTTTCTTTCTTTTTTTTTTTTTTTGAGACAGAGCTTTGAGCTGTCACCCTGGGTAGAGTGCTGTCGCATCACAGCTCACAGCAACCTCCAACTCTTGGGCTCAAGCGATTCTCTTGCCTCTACCTCCCAAGTAGCTGGGACTACAGGCGCCCGCCACAAAGCCTGGCTATTTTTTGGTTGCAGCCGTCATTGTTTGGTGGGCCCAGGCTGGAGTTGAACCTGCCAGCTCAGGTGTATGTGGCTGGTGCCTTAGCCACTTAAGCCATAGGCGCCAAGCCTAATTTTTCTATTTTTAATAGAGACAGGGTCTCACTCTTGCTTAGGTTGGTCTCAAACTCCTCAGGTCAAGGAATCCTCCCACCTTGGCTTCCAAGAATGCGAGGATTACAGGCTTGAGCTACCATGCCCAGACGGGAAAGAAGTATTTTAGAGTTCATCTTTTCTGAGATGAAAAGATTAAGGTATAAAAAAATTAAAGCAGATATGTTTTTATTCCCCTTGCAAGTTCTGGAGAGCTGAGAGAGCTATGATACACACTGGAAACAAACTGATCCTACAAGTACTGGAGGCTGAGGAAGGAGACTAGATTTAGCCCAGGAGTCTGAGTGAGATATGATGACGCCATTGTACTCTAGCCAGGGTGACAAAGACTCTGTCCTTTCCCAAAAAAAAAGAAAAAAGAAAGAAAAAGAAAACAGGAAGGAAGGAAGGGAGGGAGAGCAGGAAGGAAGGGGAGGGAAGGGAAAGGAGGAAGGAGAAAGAAAAGACCTACTGTAGTCACAGTAGTCATGAAAATGCTAGATTCCATCTTTTTTTTTTTTTTTTTTTTTTGAGACAGAGCCTCAAGCTGTCTCCCTGGGTAGAGTGCTGTGAAATCGCAGCTCACAGCAACCTCCAACTCCTGGGCTCAAGTGATTTTCCTGCCTCCGCCTCTCAAGTAGCTGGGACTATTGGTGCCTGCCACAACACCTGGCTATTTTTTGGTTGTAGTTGTCATTGTTGTTTGGTGGGCCCAGGCTGGATTCAAACCCGCCAGCTCAGGTGTATGTGGCTGGCGCCTTAGCCACTAGCTTGAGCCACAGGCGCCGAGCCTAGATTTTATCTTTAACCCACCAGATTAACAAAAATGAAAAAGACTGATGACACCACTGACAACAAAGGTAAAGAGAAACAAGTACTACAAGTAGTTTGTGGGAGTAGGAAATGCTATGATCTTACTGGATAACCTGACATTACCTAATAAGATAAAAAATGCATGTACTCCTTAACCTATCAACCCCTGGATGACTAAATTACAGAAATTAAACCTAGATTATGTAAAAATATATGTACAAGTATATTAATGGGAGCATTGTCAATACTGTTCAAAAAAACTTTAAACTTGAACATTCAACAAAAGGAGGAATGGTTGAATAAATTATAGTAGGTTCATGCTGTGTAATATAAGGTAGTTATCAGAAATGATGAGTAAGACTTATAGATATTGGCCTGGGGCAGTGGCTCACACCTATAATCCCAGCACTCTGAGAGGCCAAGGTGGGTGGACTGCTTGAGCTCAGGAGTTCTAGACCAGCCTGAGCAAGAAAGAGCAAGACTCCATCTCTACTAAAAATAGAAAAAATTAGCCAGGCATAGAGGCAGGCAGCTGTAGTTCCAGCTACTCAGGAGGCTGAGGCAAGAGGATCACTTGAGCCCAGGAGTTTGAGGTTGCTATGACCTATGAGGCCATGGCACTCTACTGAGGGTGAAAGTGAGACTCTATCTCAAAAAAAAAAAAGAAAAAAAGGAAACAAAAGAAAAACTTGCACTAATCCTAGGACTCTGGGAGGCCGAGATGGGTGGATTGCCTGAGCTCACCAGTTCAAAACCAGCCCAGCCAGAGAAAGACCCCATCTCTAAAACAAAAAAAAGGCTGGGAGTAGTGTCTCATGCCTATAGTCCTAGCACTCTGGGAGGCCAAAGCAGGTGGACTGCCTGAGCTCAGGAGTTCTAGACCCGCCTAAGAAAGAGCAAGATCTTGTCTCCAAAAATAGTCCAGCATTGTGGCAGGTGCCTTGTAGTCCCAGTTACTCTGGAGGCTGAGGCAAGAAAATCACTTGAGCCCAAGAGTTTGAGATTGCTGTGAGCTATAATGCCACAGCACTCTACCCAGGGCAACAAACTGAGACTCTATCTCAAAAAAAAAAAAAAAAAAAAAAAATTGCCAGGTGTTGTGGCAGGTGCCTGTAGTCCCAACTACTTGGGGGTGCTGAAGCAAGAGAATCGCTTGAGCTCAAGAGTTTGAGGTTGCTGTGAGAGACAAAGTGAGACTTTCTCAAAAAAAAAAAAAAACGAAAAAGAGAAACTGAGGCAAGAGGACTGCTTAAGGCCCAAGAGTTGGAGGTTGCTGTGAGCTAGGATAACACCATGGCGCTCTGCCCAGACAGAGAGAGAGAGACTCTGTCTCTAAAGAAGAGAAGAGGAAGAGGAAGTGGAAGAGGAAAAGAAGAGCAGGCTGTAGATATTGTGCGGTATGATGCTATTTACTAACAGAAAGCAATCTTTTACATACGGTTGAATGTTTTCATATTTTTTGTACTAATATTAAAAAAGGCGAGCAAAGATAACTTATCCATTTTTGGTAAATGGAAGCTCGTGGAGGATGGAGATTGAGCAATTTTCCTGTATATACCTTTGTTTGACAATTTGCGAATTACAGGTTTTCCTTTTATAACAAAAAAGGAAAATCCATGTTGTTTTTGGTTTAAGAGTTTATCTACATACTGAATATGTGCCAGTCCCTAGTTCTCTGCAACTTATATCAACTAATAATGATTTACCAACACAAAGAGGACACTGGGCGGCATGTGTGGCTCAAAGGAGTAGGGCGCTGGCCCCATATGCTGGAGGTGGTGGGTTCAAACTCAGCCCCAGCCAAAAAAAAGAATTAAAAACAAAGAGGACACTGGGTTGGGTTAGGAAAGAGCTAGAAATAAATACATAAAAATCCATTAAATTTCCCTTTCAATGGGATTTTTTTTTTTTAAAAACATAAAAGGCCTATCTGAAACACAAATAAAGCCACTATTTCACCAGAAAGGGGGGTGGGGGGAGCTGTTTTCCTACTTTGGCTAAAAATCTCAGTACTTATTTGCCAGCATTGCTTTGCTGCTGAATATGCCTACCTATCAGATCCTAATCAACCAAACTCCCAACAAACAGGATCCTGACTTTCCTTTTGTCACATCTCAAGGTAGTACATGGCTTTGGTATTGTTTTCCAAACAAGGGTTTTATTAAATGGGATCAGTATTGTATTTTGAAGGATTTCTGGATCAAAAAGTATTTAGTAAGAGGATATTAATGGAGTCTAAATTGAGAATTGTGTTTTCAATCAGTTCAGAAACTCATTCATCCAACCCTCAATTACTCATCCTGAACAGGGGGCGCCCTGCTATGCATTACTCAAAATCAAGCATGCCTGAAAACATCTTAAACATAACTGATTGAAAATCTGCCCAATCACAGGCCAGCTGCTTACAAACTCCACCCTTGAGTACAGAAAGAGCACTTCTGATTGGAAGACAGTTGTGTTTACTACGGTGTGTGGGGCAAATTGGAAAGGTCCACATGCCAAGTGTCCAAAGGAAATCTCTTTAATGAAAAAGGAAAGCAAGGAAAGCGAAACGGCCAGTTCTGATCCTACACTAGTCACTCTCATTAACAGAACCTCAATCTAACAACAGTTCTTGAGCAATTTTGCAAGCTGATGAAAAATCTAAAAGCTCTGAATTTTGTTGTGGCTGTTTTCTCATCTACGTCCTTGGATGTTCACACAAGACAAGCATAAATGCATTCTTAAAACCCAAACCTGCCTTTGCTTCACAAAGCCCCATGCAACACCTCAACGCAGCTATAATGTATACTTTGCGTTAATTTTCAAGAATCACCGCAACTTTTTACTTGGTTTGAAAATCCAGTTCCAACTGCCCAGTGGTAAAATCATTCAGTATTTAGCTCAGTTAGGTGTCCTGCACAGCAGAAAGCTAAACTTCTGCCCTTAGGGAATCCCGCAAACAACAAAATGAATGGGTAGGCATTTTATCTTCAGAGCTCATTAGCAATTCATCGAGGGAGGAAACAAGCATTGTAAGAACCAGAAAATAAACCCCCAACAGAATAGTCAGAGCAGACTAGATCTCAGGTCAAAGTACTCGTACAATGGTTGATCTTAAGTACATTTTGCCTCCAAGGGGGTAGAGTGAATTTCTAGTTGGAAGAGGTACAGCTCTTCCCCCATCGCAGCCATCTTCTAAGGAAACAGAGAGGAATTTAGATCTAAATTCCTGTCTTAAGCATCATCCCCATTCCTTTATATTCCTGGTATCCTTTTACAAATGCACTCCACTGAAACCTCATTAATGTCTTAGTAGTCTTTCTTACAGAGCATTGAGAAAGACATCAAAGCAAGTGAACTCAAATATCAGAAGCAAAGCCTGAGCCAGTCACAAGCTAAACACCCATAAAGCTTGCATATCAGGTGAAAAAAGAAAGGCATCCTAACAATGTTGATCAATAGGTAGAAAAATGAACATCAAAAAGCCACCTTCCTTCCAAGCCTCAGAAAATGTGTTCCCATTTACAGTGAATATCTGCATAAGTTCATCAAGAAAATTTACCTCCGCCTACTAATCTCTTACATTCCAAAAGAATTACATCCCCCTCCCCTCATTTTTCATAGTCTTATCTCACCAGAGAAGCTATCAGAATGAGGAACTAAAGTGGCTTGCCAAAACTCAAAAGATAGTATCTTGCCCACATTAACAAAAACAACACACCATGATCCTGAATACTAGTTAAGTTCTATTACTGAACAACTTTAATCAAAAAATACACCAAGGCAAGCATTCAAAACCGGCCAAGCCCCATGACAAAGTTTCAAAACAAAACCTCTCCCCAAGATTGGGGGAATAGCCAAACTGGGAGCAAAAATGCACCAGCCAGCAGCCTCATTCGTCTACTAACAGATCTCAAAACTTCTCAAATACAGCCCCAACTGCAGCTTCTGTCACCCAGAAGCGCAAAGAGAGGGTAGTCCGAGACAGTCTCTAGAGCTGGCCTTTTTGAGACCGCCAGGCCGAGCTCCGCTCAGACAAGGAGGAAGTAACTGCCAGATAAAAAAGCCCCGAGCAGCTCCAACTGCAGCCTCCGTGCCTCCCACAACTGCTCACATTCCCGCCCCACTCGGGGCTGTGGGAGAAAGGAAACAGGGCGCAGTTCTCCCGGGAGAGGCTTGGGACCAGAGGTCCCCATCTTCGAAGGGGTAGAAGCTGCAACGGCCGAACTCTGAAGCGCCCCGGAGCCTAGGGTTCGAGAGCCTGCTCAGAAGGCGTGCTTGGAGGGGGACGCCGAGAAAAGGGTCGCTCAGGAGGCGGGGCCTGCTGGCTGGAAGCAGCAGCTCCTAGCGCCCTGGCCGCCCCTCGGGGTAACCGGGGCTCACTCCCCGACGTGGAAGCCATGCCGGCCAGAGCTCGGGGTACTGAGGTGCCTGCGGGGGGCGCTAAGGAGATCCGGGGGTGCGGAACTGGGTCACCTCCGCCCCACCGCCCCCTCACAAAGGCCCCCGGGGAGGCCGCCCGCAGGCCCCGCAGCCCCGGCCTCGAGTGCCCGCCTCGACCGCCACTCACCGCCAGGTCCTGGGGCACCGCCCCGCTCATGGCCCGCACCGTGCCGGCCCGCCAGGCTCGAGTGCGCAGCGAAGGCCCCGGATCTCCGCTCGCCGCCGCCGCCGCGGGGGCCGAAGCCGAGGCTGAGGCCGCAGTGTCCGCGAACAGGAGCAGCAGCCGCTTGCCCACTGGGGAGGCCGCCGCGTCCGCCATCACCAGGGCCGGCCTGACCCGCTCTCTCGCCCGCTGCCTCCCTCCACCGCCAAGCGCCCGATCCGCCCGCAAGGCCTCCCTCCGCACCACCCGCGGCCGCCGTTCCCCCCCACCCCCCCCAACAGCCACCACCAACCACCGGCGCCGTGCAGCGCCCCCCGTGGCCGGGAGCGGAGCAGCAGTCCGGGCCCCGCACAGCGCCCCCCGCGCTCCGGAGCGGGGCGGCAGCTCCGGGCCCCTCGCAGCGCTCCGCCCCAACCTCCCCGGGGCCTGCAGTGCCCCCTGTGGTTGGGAGGGGAATTGCAGGTTCGGCGGGGGTTGGGGAGGAGGGCGGTCCTTCAGGCCCCCTTGGTACCATCCTTGGTCCCAATCTTCCTTCAGGGAGTCCTATATCTGAGAGAGTTTTAGCTTACCCTCCTTCCTTGACCACCACAGACTTTATGGGGTGGGAGGGCTGAGGGGCAAGGTACCCTAGAAAGTAGATGTTTTGAGACAATAAGTTAGTATCCCCAATATCCCACTGGTTTCCTACCCTGCCTGTCTTCTTTTAGGAAATGTTCTCCCACTGGTCCATGAGACAGTCTTCCTTCTCATTGGCCCATAACATAATATCCCATTCTATACTGCCAGTAGTTCATAGGTTCCTTTCCAGTTGGCCAATGTATTAGATCCACTGGATGTGATGATGCTACTCTTTCCATTGGCTGAAGGCCAATGTGCCTCCAACATTTTTTTTTTCTTTTTCCTGTGCCTCCAACATCTTGATGTTTTGCCTTTAACCCAAGGAACTTCTTCCTCTTCCTAGTCTGCCAATGTTACTAACTCTAGGTTTTTCTCTACAATATTTATGGGAATTGGAAAGAGACCAGCAGTAAAGTGATTCTCTTCCCGGATTCAATACCATATATTGAATCTTATCATAGAAGTAGTGGGACTGGGAACAAAGAAAATTCCCTAACTCCTATCTGAATGCATTTAATACACATCAGAGACTGACAACTCCCAATTACAAAAGGGGGTTATAAAGAAGGGGAAGTGCTAAAATTTGGGGCTAGATTGTTATTCATTGTAGTAGACAGTAGGAGGTTTCTATAATTTAACATTGGTAATGTCAGAGATTAGTATGTCCCATGGTCTTATAGATAAGAGAATGAGTATGTATAAACCAAATACAAAACAGAAAGAGAGTCTAGTAATAACCCATGATTGTTGCTATAACAGTGGGTGTTGTTTTCACTGTCTGCCCCATAGTGAGGAGTAGCTGGTTCTTTCTTCACATCTCCTGTGCTTACTACCTATTATGGTTATCTCCTGTCCATAACCTTGTCTACACCCTTGACCTACTTTTTGGTAGTAAAATGCTGGGTGTAAGGAATACCAACTATTGACTTTAGTAAAAGTATAAAAAAATCTAGGGAAGTCATTCTAGAACAGCGGTTCTCAACCTTCCTAATGCTGCAGCCCTTTAATACAGTTCCTGTGGGTCATGACCCACAGGTTGAGAACCGCTGTTCTAGAACAAATCCTGCAAAGCACTAAGGAAAACATTTCCTTCCTATTTCTTGTAACTTCCATCTCCCACAGCCAACCTGAGGGCTGACTCAATGTTTTTATGGGCTGAGAGCCACCTCTCAAAGCACATGACCCATAAGCTGTAGCTGGTAGGAGAAAAACAAGGGTGAATCCTTAAAGGACCTATCTTGCCTTGCAGCTTTTCTAACAAAATTAACTGCTGGGATTTTCTCTCAAGTGAGCTTTAATCATTACTCCAGGGTCTAAGGCTGGTTTCTCACACAAGAAACAGAAATGTATTTAAGTTCAGGGATGGAAAGAGCAAAGCGAGATGCATTCACAAATAATGGCAGGCACTTTTCAAATGCCAGGAACTTACCTGTGTTGGGCACACTGCTCTGAATAAAACAAAATCCTTGCCTTCATGGAGTTTACATTCTTTCCTCCACTAGTGAGACTTCAGGAATGCAAAATGGAAATCATACTTAGCCTTACATATACAGTAGAAAAACTCAACAAAAAATTTTGAAAAAAAGGAAAAAGGGAACAAAGTCATTTGAGACTTTCAAACTACTCCTGCTACAAAAGTAGGTGAAATGAAACAGTTTTGTTTTTTTTTTTTAAGAGACAGAGTCTCACATCACCCTCGGTAGAGTGCTGTGGTGTCCTAGCTCACAACATCCTCCAACTCCTGGGATTGGGCGATTCTCTTGCTTCGGCCTCCCAAGTAGCTGGGACTACAGGTGCCCGCTACAATGCCCGGCTATTTTTTTTTTTTTTGCCGTTTTTGGCCGGGGCTGCGTTTGAACCTGCCACCTCTGGTATATGGAGCTGGCGCGCCCTACTCCTTTGAGGCACAAGCACCACCCTGCCCAGCTATTTTTTGTTGCAGTTTAGCCGGGGTCAGGTTTGAACCTGCCACCCTCGGTATATGGAGTCGGCACCCTACTCATTGAGCCACGGGCGCCACCCATGAAAACAGTTTTATAGAAAGAAAAAACAAACTCCGCACTTCTTTAACCACATGACACTGCCCTTCCCCACCTCTCAAAGCCCCTCCCTTGTTTCCAGGGCAGTTGACAACTCCCACTGTTTCCAGGGTGTATTTGTGCCTCTGCAAAGGTTCCTTATTCCATCAAACCAATCCTGTCCTGCACACTTCATTGGTAATCGACAATGAGTGCCATCAATTTGAAGGAGAAAACTAGGACATAGGCTAAGCAACTTGACTCTTCTTGCTGCTTGACAAGTTAGCCTCACAACTGATAAAGAAAGGCTAAGCCTTAGGGACAGATGCTCTTGCCCAGATCTCTAAACAACTACACTTCACCCACACACATTGGAAGAATGTTAACATAGGGGGAAGAGGCTCAGCGCCCATAGCACAGGGATTATGGTGCCAGCCACATACACTCAGGCTGGCGGGTTCAAACCCAGCCAGGGCTAGCTAAACAATAACTACAACCAACAAATAGCCGGGTGTTGTGGCGGGCACCTGTAGTCCCAGCTACTGTGAGGCTGAGGCAAGAGAATCCCTTAAGCCCAAGAGTTTGAGGTGTGAGCTATGATGCCATGGCACTCTACCAAGGGTGACAAAGTGAAACTCTGTCTCAAAAAAAAAAAACAAAAAACAGAGGGAAGAAAATGTGGAATAGAAAGCTCTGAAGAGAGCTTCTTTCAGCAAATGAACACTCCAAATTGAAGCATTAGAGAAAATACTTCTTCTAAGACAAAAGATGTTTTGCTGCTAGGATAATTTTCCACAAACAGTGTTTTTAGGATGGAAAAACTGCCTAGGTCTTTGGAATCTGAATTCTGATGACATTTCTCCAGTACATAACATGGCAAACTCTTAAGAAAGAGATTCCTGCTGATCTTCCCTCACTGCCTTCTCTCCATCGCCCAAAGCCTACAAACCAATCTAGACAATTTCCTGACTGCATCACCAAGCACTTCTCAGGAAGGTGGAATCATTGATAATACTTGACTTCACCCTGTTGGAAGTTAGAGTTAACAGCAGGGAGGAGAAGACAGGTATAAGTAGCAGGGAAACAAAGACTAAACCAGACTGCCATAAATAACCAAGGACTTAACAGAGTCCCTGGGTCATACAATATGATCTGCTGTGGCCAGTGATGGACCAAGAGACTAGATATTGATTATCCTTTTTGAAAACCCTACCCACTTCTTAGAGGAAGGGGATGGAACAGTTAGTTGACCTTGTCCTTATTTCTTCCTTGACTTTCTTTGTGGGGAAGGGAAGAAGACACTGTTGTACACAAGGTTGCTTGGGAAAATGAATTATTCTAATAAAACTTTATTTTTTCAAACACAGCCACAGAGGCAGAACCTCATGTTTAACACACACAGACTTATGGATTTTTTTTTTTAATATAAAACAAAGTTTACGAAATTTTTTTTCCACTTTTTATACTTGTAATCCCATTAGCACAGGGACTTTGGCAGCAGGTGGGAGTGAAGGGCAGCTGGGGCTGCCACTGGGCAGTCACCGGGCACAGGAGG
>CAUYRH010167046.1:0-19728 GCA_963574655.1 Perodicticus potto | reverse complement strand
CAAAATATTTCAGATTGTATATGAAGTCAGCACATTGTGCCCCATGATTGCACTAATGTACACAATTATGATTTAATAAAATTATAAAAAAACAATAAAAAAGCCAAACCTCTCTTTAGGCTTTGAATAAAATTTAAACCTCTCTTTGAATAAAATTCTTCTGTTCAAAATTCTTCATATTTAACCTTTATTTCTATCCAATTTCTGAATACTTTCACTAAAATAATAAAAAAGATATAAACATAGTATAAAGCATCCCTGTTAATATTTGGGGTCAGTTTTTCTCTCTGTCTCCTCTGTAATGGTGTTCAGTTGCCCACCTGTACCCCTTCCCCAGCTGTGGGCCACACACAGATGTCGCCCGCCTCCTTCACTTCTGACCCTCTGAGCGTCTGTGTCACTTAGGCTTATTCCAGGGCAAATGTCCTTCTTGTTTTCTATATGGAGTTCACCACAAGAGAGAGGTTTAATCAAAACTCTCACCCATCAGGAAAAACAGGTTGCAACAGGTGTGCGCCAGACTTTCTGGCATCAGGAACTGGTTTCAGTGAAGATGATTTTTCATGGATGGGGCTGGGCAGGGATGCCGGGGCCCAGTCTGGTTCTGACACCAGCCACAGCCCGGGGAGTGGGGACTCTAAGATTTCAATAACTTGCTCTAAGTGTTTGTGATATACACCAACCATTTTAAAA
Organism: Perodicticus potto; assembly: GCA_963574655.1. NCBI lineage: Eukaryota > Metazoa > Chordata > Mammalia > Primates > Lorisidae > Perodicticus > Perodicticus potto. The sequence continues at coordinate 19,035 of CAUYRH010167046.1, read as the reverse complement.
AATTTTTACTGCTGTATCTGATGTTACTTTTAGCCGACCCCCTACGTTTCATAAAACAGCAGGATGCTGTAGGGCCTGGGGCAGATACTCAAGGGAGATGAGAAGCATTTTGCTATGAACCCTGTCTTAGGAAGGAGACCTATAAAAAGAAAAACAATAAATTTTATAATAGAAATTAGATAACTTCCCCCCAGATTTAAGGCTGGGCTAGCCAGGTCAGGACTTTCTCATCTCTTTCTGCTTCTAGAATGGTGTTCCTTCCCCTTAGGTTCTACCAGATACTGGTTATTATTATTTTTTGTTATTGTTGTTGAAGGTTTTTTTTTTTATTAATTCTTAGTTTTTTTTTATTATATCATGGTTGTGCACATAAATGTAATCATGGGGTACAATGTGTTGGCTTTATATACAATCTGAAATATTTTCATCGAACTGGTTGACATAGCATTCATGGCATTTTCTTAGTTATTGTGTACAGACATTTATATTCTACATTTAGTAAATTTCACCTGTTCCCTTCTAAGAGGCACCATAAATGTGGACCCATCCTTTACTCATTACTCTCCCTCCCCCATCCTCCCCCTCTCCTCCCCTCCCTTGCCCCTTTCCCCCAATCTTGTATTGTAATTGGGTTATAGATTCCATACTATAAATCGATAGTGATCAAAATAGCATGGTACTGGCATAAAAACAGAGAGGTAGATGTATGGAATAGAATAAAGAACCAAATGTTGAACCCAGCTACTTACTGTTACTTGATCTTTGACAAGCCAATTAAAAACATTCAGTGGGGAAAAGAGTCCCTATTTAACAAATGGTGCTGGGTGAACTGGCTGGCGACCTGCAGAAGACTGAAACTGGACCTACATCTTTCACCTTTAACTTAGGTAGACTCTCACTGGATTAAAGATTTAAACTTAAGACATGAAACTATAAAAATACTAGAAGAAAGTACAGGGAAAACTCCTGAAGGAATAGGTCTGGGCAAATATTTTATGAGGAGGATTCCCCGGGCAATTGAAGCAGCATCAAAAATAAACTGCTGGGATCTGTTCAAACTAAAAAGCTTCTGCACAGCCAAGAACAGAGCTAGTAAAGCAAGAAGACAACCCTCAGAATGGGAGAAAATATTTGCACGTTATGTCTCTGACAAATGTTGCAGTTTTGACTGGGGCTGGGCCTGAACCCGCCACCCTCAGTATATGGGGCTGGTGCCCAACTCACTGAGCCACAGGTGCTGCCCAGATACTGGTTATTTCTGTGACTGACTCTCTGTTATATGTCCTGGAGGTGGTGGGTGGTTCTTCTTTATCTTCCATTAAAAAATTTTTGAGAGGTAAAAAAATAAGAACTGTGATACTTAACAGGTAAGTGGTCCAGAGTTACCACTGTTAAAATAATGTAGAAAATAATAATTATACCTCGGTTGATATTGTGACAAACCAGTAATGGAATAACTCAAGTACTATCAAATGCTATTATAATTTACTCTTAGCACAAAATCTTAAAGGCAGAACAGATAATCAGAGCTTAAGATGCTTGATGAAAATTTTCTGCAAGGTCACACCTATCAACAAGTCTTCTGAATGAGAAATCTCGATGAAGATCCCTTAACATCTTCATGGTTTATTATTGAAATAAACCATTATATAATCTAGTGACTTTTTTTCCACTGCTAATCAAAATGTTTGAATGACACTGATACTTCCACAGAAATTCCATGCCTCTTTAGAATGTGATTATTCAAAGGCCTTCAAATTAAGGACAAATTTAACTTCTGTAGTTCTCTTGAAGGTTTTTGTAGCAGGCACATTTGGTAGAATACAAACAGTGTGAATTGAAGATTTATGTGTCTGTAAAACTCATTATACAAATAGGCTCAATAGTGTTCCATTAAGAAGCAGCCCCTGCTTTTGTTTAAGTTCTAGTTTGCAAGAGAGTAAATTCAATCTATTGAGCAGCTAATCCAGTAACATGCACTTGTATGAAATATTACACATAAAAACGAATTATGGAAAATATTGACTCTGAAATTATGTCTCTACAAATCTTTGTTTTCCATTCTGAAACAAATGTGTTCTTGACATAATGCTTATACAAATACATAATATTTCATGAAGATTCTATGAAACTTTATAGCTATTATTTATTTTCAAAAAAAATTTTAAACCTAAGATGGGAGATGCTTTTCTGAAAGAAGATTACAGGATTATAACCACATTAAAAACAGGGATAAAAAAGTAAAATAAAACAACAGCAACAATAAAACTCTAATAACCTATAACCCCTTATAATGCTGGATTGTTCCTGAATAATAGTAAGCATTTTTAGTCAAATAAAAATAGTCAAGTATAACTTTTTAAATCTAACCCTACTGTATACAGGGATATGAGAACTTTGAAAATGGGGAAAGTTATATGTAACTTATAAAATTTTAAAGAATAATAAGACATATGTGTGGAATGCTTGAAATGTGTCTTATAATACTCTTCCCCCAAATATGAATGTTCATGTAAAGTCGTATATATATTATATGAAAATATATTCAAGTTTAACTTGAAAATATAACAATTAGTTTTCTCAAATTAAATGAAGCACAGTTTTTGTGATAGAATACAATTTTAGACTTCATCATCAATGATGTCTTTCTAATGAAAGTGCATCATACTGATTCATTTTTCACATTTTGGGAATATTTCTTTTTAAAATACTCAAGTATACACCTACGTACAGATGACAATGAATTTGCACAGACTAATCCTCTAAGCTTGTCAGTTAGCTTTCTGCTATAGAAACAAATGACCCCCCGTTTCATCAGCCAATATAAGGTTTGACTCTTTCTGTGTTATTCGTTCTGAAAAACACTTGAGGGACACAGTTTCTATCTCAGTTTTGAAGCCGAGTTTGGACAAGAGCGTGGCATAACTATGAGAAAGCTCTTTACACTTTGGCTGCAAAGCAGCACAGCTTAACGCTTCTAACTTTTAGTTTCCCAAAGCAAGTGGCCGAAAACACCTGTGTCTCACTCAGAAAGGTGTGAAAGTCTGGCCCACCCTCAGTGAGACATTACAGGTCACACAACAATGGTGGGGTTGCATTGAGGCCTTTCCAGAGAGCACAAGGAATGCGTTATAAATGTACAAATTGATTTGGATAAAATGGACTTTTCTGAGTCTTCCTATCCTAGGGCATATTTATTATTAATTCTTTGTACTCTCTGTATCTTTGAAAATTTTCTCATTTATGTTATGAAAATATTCTCTGAAATGTACCATCCAGATAACTTATCCTTTTCATTGTTACATTAAATAAGACTTTATTAGTTTTTGAATATGGGCCTTTTTAAATTTTTTTTCTTATTTAGTCCTTAATGGTAAAAATTATTTTAAAGAGTCCAAGCGTTCGGGGAGGCAGCATGAAATGTGTAGAATAAATTAGAACGTGCTTCTGCTTCTACACAGCTTATAATAATAGAGGATGAAAGACATATAGTGGTCGGTATTTTATCTCTAATAAAATTTAAAATAGCAGGTGACAAATCTATTAAAGTATGACTGTGGATGTGATGGATTTAGCATACATTGCTCCTCAGAGCAGTCGATTTAGTTGAGCTGAGTTGGTAGATGCTGTAAGGCAGCCCACTGCTACCTGAATATATCTCCTGAACCAGAAAATATAATTCAATAATAAAACATGAATGTGGACAAATAAAACCTTTTCTGTCCAGTGATATGATACCTAGTATCTGTCTAATAAATACAATCGGGGCAGAGAGAGTGCGATGGAACACAAATTAAAAAATCGAAGTTGATCGTCATAGTTGCTAAAGTTTAATGAACAGTATTTTAAATTGTCTGAAGCTAAACTAAGATTTTAATAATCTTGGATGACGGATGTACTTAAAACACCAATAATTGAGATCTGCTCCAAAAATAACACATGGTTTAACAGGTCTGAATATAGAGGCTTGAACAAAATTATTATTATTTAATTACATAGACTCAGTTAAAATAATGAAAGCCCTTAGCATTTGATTTCAATTTAATATTTGAGAACTAAAAGAAAAAAGCCTGTAATCCTGTAGAAAGATTCTGACAATAACTCCAGCAAATGATGGATTAATATGTATCTCAAACATGTTATTAAGTACCTATGCACATCATCTTGCTTAATATTTAATAAAACCTTATGAAATAGGAGTTATTAGTTCATGTTGAGGATGAGAAATTTAAGGCATAGTTTATGCCTCTGATTTGATAGAAGCAAAGTCTTAAAGTCTGTTTTTCTTTTTTTCACTAATCTTAACTTCAGTGTGTATCTTGTGTACTGGGTAGTTTGGAAGATGAGAGAAAAGAAGTTAGAAATGCCTACCAAGAGATAATAGTGCATCAGTTGAGATAATCATATGGTCTTTGTTTCTTACTTTATTTATGTGCTATAATTATAGATTTATGTATGTTGAACCAGCCTTGGGATAAAACCAATTTGATGATGGTGTATAGTTTCTTGATGTATTGTTGAACTCTATTTGCTTGGATCTTATTGAATATTTTTTTTCATTGACATTCATTAATGATATTGGTCTACAGTTTGTGCTATAAACACATGACAAAATGCTCATCATCTTCAATCATCAGAGAAATGCAAATCAAAACCACTTTGAGATATCATCTAACTCCAGTAAGATTAGTGCACCTCACAAAATCCCAAAATTACAGATATTGGTGTGGATGTGGAGAGAAGGAAACACGTCTACACTGCTGGTCAGAATGCAAGCTAATATGCCCTTTTTGGAAAGAAGTTTGGAGACTCTCAAAGAACTAAAGTAGACCTACCATTCCATCCTGCAATTCCTCTACTGGGTATACACACAGATGATAAAAAATCATTTTACAACAAAGACATTTGTACCAGAATGTTTATTGCAGTCCAATTCATAACTACCAAGACATGGAAACAGCCAAAATGCCCATCAACCCATGAACAGATCTCTCCCAGGTGACACATCTTCTGCAATAAATCCTTTCTCTTTGAGAAAGATAAATACATTAGATAGATTATAGATAGATGATAGATAGATAGATAGATAGATAGATAGATAGATAGATAGATAGATAGATAGATAAAAAATACAAAAATTAGCTGCATTGTGGCAGGAGGATCACTTGAACCCAGAAGTTTAAGGTTGCCGTGAGATAGGCTGACAACATGGACCTCTAGCTTGGAAACAAGGTGAGATTCTGTACCGTCTCCCCAGTGACCTTGTCACTTAGCCATTCTGTCTTGCCCTGCTTCCCTGTGGCCACCGCGGTCTGAGCCTGGGCTGGAGCGCCTTCCACGCAGTGCTGAGATTTCCCCAGGTGGCTGTTGGGAGCAGGCTGGGGTGTGGATAAGCCCTTCTCCACCGAGGTGAGGGCTGTGGAAGGAAGACCACCCTGCTCACGTTTCTCTGTGACAGGAGCAGCTGGGTGAAGCTGTGTGGACGGTGGCCGCAGGTGTCACTGTTGTGGCATCTGCTTGGTGTAGGTCCAGGAACAATGGTGGCAGCACTCGGCTGATGGGTCTGTGGCTGGGTGCTGGGCAGCAGCTGTGGTGTCAGAGAATGTCTCTGGAGCATGGACTCCACACAGTGACTGGGTCCACAGAGGTGTCTCAGGCCAGCGCAGGCCCACAGGGGTGTGGCCAGCCACGGAGTGCACAAGGCCAGGACCTGGTTAACGTTTGGCAAGTAGAGGGCGACGAAGGTTGGACGGGTGGACACCTGGACTTCTTTCCCTGAGCCCTGGGCAGGTCCCCCAGGACTGTTAGCGTGGAGCCCCTTGAGTACTGTTGCCACCTACTCTGAATTCCTCGGGGGTGGGGAGCACTCAGGCCTCAGTCACCGGGTGTACAAGGACCTCCTCTCCTGCTGCTTTCCCTGGAGCTCAGTTAGAAAAATGTGGAGGCTGCTACAGAAAAGCTGAGCCCTGAGCAGCCCAGGAGGTCTGGACCCCAGAGCTCAGAATGGAGTCAGCTGCAGTGACCCCACTTGGGAACAGAAGCACGCAGGTCACTGCCATGCCTGCTGTCCAGGGCAACATTTCCTCCTCGCTTCCAGTGGGCTCCCTGACCAGTCAGGATGCTCAGGGTGGTGAGCTGGACCCCTCACAGCTCAGCTGACCGTGTCCACAGCAGGACCGTGGAGCCCTGTGGTCTCTCGGTGCAGGGATGGCCCTTGGGCACCTTCTGATCTTGGTGAGTGGATCGCCCGGTCCCCTTCTCCTCTGGCGTCTCCTGTCCCCTCTCTGGTTAACAGGTTTCTCTCTAAAGGTCCATCCGTACTTGAGCATCTATCGCAACTTTCGATCCTCTCCTTGAGAATGGCACTGCGGGCAGCTTCTATTCTGCCATTGTCGCCCCAGCCACACAAACTTTAGTAGACTATATTACTATTCTATTTATCATTGGTTACTGTTAGTGTCTTACCAGGCCTAATTTATAAATCATTGCTGTGTATATGTAGGAAGAACAGTATAGACAGAGTTCAGTACAATCTGCAATTACAGGAAGCCGGTAGGGGTCTTGGGGTGTAACCCCACAGATCAGTAAGCTTCTGTATTTCATAATTGGATATTTTACATCTTTTAATGCAAACCGTAGGAATTTAGACCTTATTTCTTTTATTTATTTTTTTTGTTGCAGGTTGGCCAGGGCTGGGTTTGAACCTGCCACCCTCGTTATGTATATGGGGCCAGACCCCTAACCATTGAGCCACAGGCACTGCCCCCATAGATCTTATTTCTTAATGTATTTTTAACTATATAAGCCAGTGGATGTGTTACCATAAGCTGGTTACTATTATCTAAATATTCTCTAAGAAACATGATTTTCTACAAAGGTTTTGTGATTATATACTTTTAAATTTCCTTTTAAAACTCATGAGAAGAGTAACTTTTGTGGGATGTATGCATTTCAGTTGCTTCAACTATACTATAAAAACCTACCAGTGGAAGAAAAGCATACAATAAAATAGATGTTTTGACAATTTTTATTACTATTTCATTCAAAATGTTCAGACATGAAAAATAATGGATGATAAGAAAAAGCTGTAAGGATCTATCACTAAGAAATAGAGATAGAAAAGAGAAAACTCCTTAACTGTACATAAATCATGGCCAGACGATCATATCCGACTGCTCCTGAAAACAGGAGAGGTCATTTTTATACATATTTTCTGACAGAATGAGGCCAGTCCTGTTATTCCTGATTAGTTGAATAACGTCCCATGGCATTTCTCCACTGATGCAACTTGGCCCTGAGAGCCTCATTTGCTTTCTTTCCTGACCTTTCCTTTCTCTTTCTACTATACCCTTCTCCACTCACAAACGTAAAGGAAAAAATCTGTTTAAAGCTCTAAAAATAAAATGCAATGTTGTCCTAGCTTATAATACAAAAATGAGATAATTCCCGTTAACACTTCTACTTACATTTTGCTTTTAAAATGTACACATTTATTATTTAAAAGCTGTTAATTCTTTCTTTTTTTTTTTTACAGTTATTATTATTTTTTTCAATTGGGGGAATTTTTTTTTTCTTGCAGTTTTGTGCTGGGACCGGGTTTGAACCTGCCACCTCCAGTATATGGGGCCAACGCCCTACTCCTTTGAGCCACAGGTGCCACCCTAAAAGCTGTTAATTCTTATAAAAATAATTATCCCGTTAGGTAAGATTTGGTTTTAATACGATGTAATTACAAATATAACTTATTTTCATGAAATTTATATATACAATGTGGATCTGTCTGTTATTTTTGCATTTCAACTGTATTCACACAATTTGGTTTCTAAATAGCACACATGACTTTGAGGTACATTTATGAAAGGTAAAATATATGACATCAATATGAGAAACAGCATCAAGTATTTTAATTTTTTTTATTTGCGTCACCCAAAAGCAATTATCAGGAGAAAAAAGACAACATTGAGCATGTTACATTTCCATAATAATGGTGATTTCATTATTTTAACAGTAAAAGACACAGAAATAGCTGACAGTGTAGGCTAAACCGACCTCTCCTGTGCTAATTATTGGCATTCACACACGACTCTCACTCTTATTAGAATCCATTTTCCACGAAGCCCATAAACAAAAAGGGCAAGATAGGTAAAAAGATGATAGATCGACTGATTGGCAGAGATGTATAGAAGACATTTTTTCTTTCAGATTATTACTGGGTACACATGTTTTAGTTAAATAATTTGCTTTGTATATTCTAAGTCAAAGCTGTAAGTTTGTCCTTCACTTTGCACACATAAGCGTTGACAGACGAGTTCCAGTTTAATATTGAGCTCACACTGTTTTGCTTTCTCCAGTCTTGTGATACTTCACTTAAAAGAATGGTATCCAGGGTTTTCATTTTTATGTGTGTGTGTGTAAGCATATGTTTCGTATAATGCCGCCTTAAAATTGCTTTCAATGCTTTCCTAATGCTTTTATACACTCCACAAACATTGATTACCAAAATTAAAAAGAATAAAGTTTTTACAGTTATAAGCCATCTTGATAATTCAAATGAATACTGTGACTAGGTTGGGAAATAACTCATTACTAGTGAGGTCAAATAGACATGGAAACTGCACACATAAATGGAACTTAAAGCTTTGGAAATCCTGAATATTTATGTTTGATTATGTCTGAAAACCCTAACAAAATTCTAAAAGACAAAACAAAACAATCTATTAGCAACATGAAAATTAATTTCTGGAGCTCATGACAACTATTCGCTCATGCTCTTAAGAAGATAAAAATTGAGTCCTCACTATTATAGTAGGATAAATTAAGATCAAATTGAACCACCATTACATGTATCTTTACCAAACTTCTCAAATAAGTGTGTTTCACACTAAAAATTGAGAAACAATTTCATAATTTGCAAATAATTTCATCTATGTAAATTATATGCAAAATGTTGATCCCTTTTATGAGAACTGGTTACAATTTTAACTATTCAGATTCACTAATAGATCGGAATTTATTCCTCAGAGAAAGACTTCTTTCTAGTCCAGAAAGGAATAGTAAATGTAAATTTGAAATTTACATTTTGATATAAATTTGGAATTTATATCAAATGTGCATTTGATATAAATTTATATCAAAATGTATTAATAATGTAATGTAATGTATTAAGGGCTAGGTCTGTTTCCTAAAGTTTATGTGTCGGGAACTTAGTTCTCAGGAGCAAAACTGTTGATAGGCACGGCTAACAAGAGGTATTGAGTTATTAGGTGAAAGGTATGTACATTATTTTTATACACAATGTTATTGCACCCTTAGTAGACAGTATAGTGGACACACATGTTTTCTATTGACTGAGACCCTCCAAGATGTGGGTGACTTGCCTTTCTGACGGCCCGAATCTGACCTGCAGCATCTCAGGGCTATGCCTGTATTTAGATAAAGTAACTTTATATAGACTTAACAAAGGGAAGATGAGTTTATAAGCTAATAAGCCAAGGAATCAATTTATAAAACCTGAAAAGAGAGAATGTCAGTAAATCTAAAAGGAGAGGAATGCCCTGTTAAAGAAACAGGCGGGACAAATTACAAAAAGAGAGAAAATAATAATCAAGCCAAGAAAAAATGTAATCAAACCAAATGTAGGGTCTTTGAAAAGATGAATAATATTGACAGAGGCTTAGCATGGTCTAATAAAATAACCATGGACAATAAAGGTGTTTAATAGTTGTACTACTAATCAATGGGAAAATTAAAAAATGTGTATGAGTATATGATGCTGGAGAGAAATAAAGGGAAAAGCCACCAGATAAAAACAGTCCCTGTAAAAACATCACGTAAACAAGTGAAATACAGAAGAATTACACTGAGTGACCTAAACGTGAAAATCAATAAAATAAAATGTTGGAGCCCAGCTTTACAATTGTCTGCATAGTGCAAAAAGGCTTCCTAATTCATAACGTATAAAACAATCATGGCAAGAACACGAAAACATTAGTAAAGTAGATTTAACTAATGAACAATTTAGTTTAGCAAATTTAGGGATTTACATTTATTGATGAACACAGTGAACAGACCTAATGTCCTTAGGACTAATTGTGAAATAATTGAAAGGTGTGACATGATACGTGAGCATTGTGTGAACAACCCTGAAAAGAGCCAAGTGATGTAAAGGCCTCAGAGCGCCAGCAAAGCCAGAGAGAACTGAAATGTTAACCCGAAAGGCAATAAGCTAAAAGTATCAAGGTCTGCTTAAATTATTTCATTATCAGGGAAATGTGACAATGAAATATCAGCTATAAAAAATAAATAAAAATATCACTTATCTTGCCACACACGAAAAATGTATCAAATACTATTACTGTCCAATGAAAGGACACAGAACATAGGCATTTACTAAAGCACCTTTTAAAGTGAGAGAAGATAATTTCTGAAGAATAATTTAAGAGGCAAGAAGGAATTTTAAAAAGTGAGTCACATGTGCATATGACATATTGCCTGAAATGAGTTTTCATACAATAAACAAGAGAATCCCATGAAAGCTACGTCGAATAGTTGGATGAAAATATTTCAGATTGTATATGAAACCAGCACATTGTACCTCATCATTGCACTAATGTCCACAGCTATGATTTAATAAAAAAAAATGAATAAAAATAAAAGAATTTACATCCTGGAGAAAATGAGCTAGTGGCTGAAAGGGGAATAATAAAATTAGTGGATTCTCAAATTACTAGTCTAAATTTATTAAAGACCATAAAATTTAAAAGGGTTTAAATGCAAAAAAAAAATGCAGAAAACTGAAGACATTGATGGTTATACATATATTGCAAAAAAAAAAAAAAAAAATCCAGTTGTGTTCTAACTGTCATGAACGAACATGCCTGGAAGAATCCTGAAAAGTTGAAAGTAAAATGATTTCAACAGATATGCTATGCAAACATAATGTTAAAATATTAAGCAATATTATAAATATCGTATTTTCTTCTATACACAAAATACCATTAAAAAGTAAGTCACGTGCACATATGACATTGCATATTTTACCGTTATTATTATTTTTTGTTTGTTTTGTTATTATTTTACTGTTAATATACTAATTAAAATTAACATCAATAAGTTCCCAGATGCAGAACAATACGGTGGGAAGATAGGATGGTGTGAACTTGTCTGTGAACATGATTGTCTTAAATATTTATAAGCCAAAAAAGGAAAGGAAAAAGATGTAGACAGAAATTTGACCTCTAGTATGGTTGAGTAAATGTTAAGTTAGTCGGCTCTGTGAACCCACAGAGTTAACTAAAAGTCCGGACTGAATAGAAACATAATTTGACTACCAAGAAGTGCTGGAGGATGAACCGGAACAAGCGATTTCTGGAAAGCTTTCAAAATTTCAACTGAGCGTGAGGAAGAACCACTGTTCTGTATGTAACTTTCTCACTGGGGAGACGAGAACAGTCTAAAATTAGGTGGTAGGGCAGCGTCTGTGGCTCATGGAGTAGGGCGTCGGTCCCATATACTGAGGGTGGCGGGTTCAAACCCAGCCCTGACCAATAAATAAATAAATAAATGAAATTAGGTGGTAGTAATGTCAGCACAACCCCACGAGTATACTGGAAACCACTGAACTGTATACTTTAAAAGAGTCAACTTTATATGTTGTGAATTTATCTCAGTAACAGTTGTATACATTATATAAAAATCATATGCAAAGATGGCCTCAACACAGGGTGAATTTGTATTTTCTTTTCCTTTTAGCCTGAAATCATGCCTCAGCTTCAGCACTGTGTAGGGTAGATAAAACTCTGACATTTCTCAGTCTTTCTGCCTTCAGGACAGAAGACAGAATTTAGGGAACCACTAACCGTACAAGGTTCTCGAAAGGAGAGACAGAGACTCTTTTGTACTATATAAGAAAAAAAAAACAAAAACAAAAACACAAATTGAAATTAGCTTAAACATGGGGTAATGATAAAGCAAAAGGAAATATAAGATCTTTGTGACTTGGTCTTTTTTCTGGAGAAATGACAGAAAGAATCATCGTACTATTATAAATTAGACCTCATACAAATTATAACCTTCTGGCTCACCAAACAACACCGCTAAACATTTTTAAAAACCAAGTCACGGGCAGCACCTGTAGCTCAAAGGAGTAGGGCACCGGCCCCAAATACTGGAGGTGGCGGGTTCAAACCCAGCCCCGGCCAAAAAAATAAAATAAAATAAAATAAAAAAGTCACGTACCAGAATATAATAAATATATTTGATAAAGGACTGATGTATAGCTTAATAGAACCCTTAAAAGTCAATAATATAGGAAGAACCTCAATTAAAAAATAAGCAATATTATAGAAAGTCACTAATATAGGAAGAACCTGAATTAAAAAATAAGCAAAATTTTAATAGATATTTGATCAAGGAAGAAATAAATGACCCTTAAGCACATGTTAAATCACCCTGCATAACCAGATACCAAGAAGTGCAAATTAAGACAATAAATCCTTCCTAACACTTAACCAAAATGACTGAAGTTGGGAAGATGAGCGGCAACTAGAATCTCCATACTTTGTTGGCAGAGATATAACAATCACGTTTTATGGAAAAATTCTAGTCATTTTTTACGATGGTAAATATGCACTTAACCTTGACCCAGCAATCCCAGTCTGAGACAGCGACCCAAGAAAATGGAAAATACCCTCCACAACAGATTGTACAAAAATCTTCTGGTAAGCTTTATTTTAATGACCAAAAACTAGAAGAAAAACCTAGGCCACCGTAAAGAGGAAAGAGAAAATTTATTATATCAGTGAAACAGGAGATTCAGAGGAAAGTAAATGACTATGAAGGTTGTATTCTGAGTGAAAAAAGACTTTTACATCGAACAGATACTGAATGTTTCCTTTTATATGAAATTTCTTTTTTTATTTTATTTTTTTTTGAGACAGAGCCTCAAGCTGTCACCCTGGATAGAGTGCTGTGGCATCACAGCTCACAGCAACCTTCAATTCCTGGGCTGGATCTAGTCTCCTGCCTCCGCCTCCCAAGTAGCTGGGACCACAGGCGCCCGCCACAACGCCTGGCCATTTTTTGGTTGCAGCTGTCATTGTTGTTTGGCGGGCCCGGGCTGGATTCGAACCCGCCAGCTCAGGTGTACGTGGCTGGCGCCTTAGGCCGTTGAGCCACAGGTGCTGTCCCAGCCCTCAGCTCCCCGACTCTTGTCCCTGGACTGGAAAGTGAGTGTGTTCTGACGGGAGGATTCCATCCCCGGTGGCTTTCAAGCCACAAGCTCAGATGCCAAGTGGGGCAGACACAAATGTTCCCTGCAGTGCCCTGTACAAAATATGGCTCACAGAATCTGGGAGCGTAAGAAATACTTTCCAACTTTGTTAAAACTGGAAACCACACTTTCCTAGATGTCTCTTTTAGGACTTGACCAAAATAGTGGATAGGAATTGAAAACCAAAACGATAAAGAAGGCCACCACTTTCAAAGATCTCAGAAGCTATGCCAATTGGTAAAAAAAAAAAAAATCTTATCAAAGGATGTCAAATGATCTTCCAGATTACTGGTCCTGGGCCCTAATGATGAACCCAAATTGACAGCCGAGCCGTGCACTTACGTGGGGTCACAAACAGCATCTTGCACACATCGGTCCAACAATTTTCTGCCCGTGGTTTCACTTTGACAAAGATACACGCGCAGCTTCTGGGCTACTCCTTAAAACTTAAGTCGGCCCAACTACATTTGGGGCAGTTGTTGGCATTTTATCTTCCAAAAAATAAATAAAGTTGTTGACCTGATCTTTCAAATCTCTTCTTTCTTACTTTTATTTAGCCTATTTCTTACATTTGTGTAAGCCAAATTTTAAATAGTAAGCCACTCCAGAGTTAAAATGCACATATTATTTATATATATATATATTTTTGTCCTTATTTTACTGGGGAAAGTACAAACACAGTCCCCAACTAGTTATGCAGTAGCAGAGTTTCCTGCACTTGGGGGAAATCTCAGGGGTAAACAAGCACATCCGGAGTACAATGGATAAACTTCGCCCTGGGAAAGCTACTCTTGTAATCACAGTATCTCTCTGCCAGGCCACTATAACTCTTAACAGTTATAGTATTCTAATTAAATGAGAGCTAATATAACTATGATTTTATCACTTTTTAAAAAATGTTTATTTTTCTTTTTGCCCTTTGGCTTTGTAATCTTTTTATTCTTCTTATACATTATAATAAAATGTCTGTAGTAAATATAGATCTACTTTTAACTCTTTAGCTTATATTAGAAGCTACTTCATTATAGAACAGATTTCAAACATTATCTACAAACAAGGTAGATTTAACATTCAGTGATTTTTATACTTCTAGAACAGGGGTTGGCAAATCTTACTTTTGTAAAAGATGAAATAGTAAATATTTAATAATAGTATCATATAATATTTAGATAACAGACCGTATAGTCTCTCTTACAATTATTCATCTGGGAAAATAAGTGCAAAATCAGCCACAGATAATATGTAAATTAGTGTAGGTTTGTTCCAATAAAATGCTCTTTATGTAAAACAGTCTGTAGGTCAAAACTAGTTTGTGGGCTATTGTCTCAACCATGGTCTACAGAGCCACTCTGATGCATTTAAAAAATGAAGAATATCAAGAAATATTCTTCTTTGGATTATACTCTATTTCAACATATGAACCCACCCTGTATAAAAAGCATTTTATTTATGCTTTCCTACTTTCATAGTTTTTTTCCTACCATTCATTACTTTTTAATTTCAATCACACTCATGTTCCTTCTGAAATAAATTACTTAGCACATGTCAGCTTTTGAAATACTCATTCGTTTCCAATTAAGATCTAATTCCACATGTCTACTGACAAATTACCTTGACTTACGCTCTCTCAATCTCAGCTCCCTATACTCTGCGTTGTCCTGGATTCATTACAGAAATCTGGAGAGTGTCTGAGATTTTCCCCCCTATGGTAAAACACGAGTTTTACCGTAGGGGGTAAACGGTGGCCCACGAAATACAGACTGATGGCGCCCACAGTCCTTAACTTTAACTTGTCGTGCAAATGTAAGAATTTATTCCCTTCATTCCATGTCAATGATATAGCAATTAAGAACTTAAAAATACAAAAAAGAAAATGAATCTAGTGTTCAAAGAGCCAGGAGAAGTTGTTTACATTTGCCTCTTGCAGACTTCACCTGTTGCAGGCAATGGATTCTCAGATTTATTTGGTTGCTCTTAAAGGACAACTAATCACCATTGCATACTTGAGATGTTTGTAATTCTATCCACGGGCAGATTTAGAGCCTCCTTTTCATTAAGGTTTTTCATTCTGTAGCTGTCTCTGTCAAAGTCACAGTAAAGACCGTTGACAGCCAGCTGTTTCTTACTTACACCATCTCCAAAGTGCTTAAAGGCAATCATTAGTTGGCATAAATCCATACGTTATTTATGTCACTCAAACAATTAAAATATTAATTTACAAATATTCCTAACTGGATTGTGAATGGTGTCATAATACTATTCTGTTAGATAGGTTACCTTTTCCCTTATAAAACCCATTCTCACTCGAGAGTTAAAATACACATATTATTTAATTTTTATGCTGCTATGTTTTGACTTGGAGCAGCAGCTGGTTAAGAGGATTTGGTCTTTTTTTTTTCTCCTCATGACACATTATTAAACATTTTAAAGCACTATCACCTACAGCTGTTATGTAAGAACACATAGACCATAATTTTTACACAAAGTAAAGGTCAGCCTTCTTTCTAACTAATTAAAGATGTTTTCCACTTTGATTTAATTCAGGCAAATATTTTAAATTTAAGTCCCATTGAGATACGTGAATGCATTTTATCATCCTCAAATACCTTCAATTTTACGCCTAACTTCACATATGTTATTTTTTATTTCGTGCTATAAAGAGGTATACAGCTACCAATAGATTTAAAGATAGAACCAAGAACCAAACTAATCATTAACAGGAGGAAGGTTTCTATGATATTAGGATTAAAAATATAACTTTCAATTTTTCTTACTTTAAAAAATAACAAAGCAACCACAACATAAGGAATTTTACTTCTATTTTTATAACTTGAACTCTAAAAATTATTGTCTCTGGATTTTGAAAGCTTCAACTATTACACAATTTTCATTGTACATGCACAAAAGATATTAAATAGAAATCAAAAGAAATAACAGAAGAAGCATGACTTTTGTTGAAATGAACAAGTAAGTAACATGATATGATGAATAGAAAATATTGTAAACCAGAAATTTTTATTATAGTTATAATGACCTGTGATTTTGCAGTACTCATGTACAACAGCTACGGAGACTTTTCAGGGTTGTGCTATAATCAAGTTTTGGAGAAGTATGTTTCAGGGAAGCACAATCCCCGCTCTATGCCATTCACAAAAGCCCCACCTAAGTTTTCTCTGGTTGCTTGATGGATTTTGTTGTTTAGATGACTTTCTCCTCCAAAGTATCTTTACATCCAAAAACAAAGTCTTTGGAGGATGGTCAAATAACAAATAGGTCTCATACAGTGTATTTCTAAGTATCTCTGTATAATATTCAAGTTAAAAATGGTGTAGAATGCAGTTTCACAAGAGTGAATACAACACAAGACACACTTAACCTTCCTGGATCTCTAGTTTTATGGTTTATAAAATGTCTTCTAAGTTAAAAATGCTATCATTTCAGTTTCAAGAAAACTCCAGCAAATGAACCAGAAAAGCAATACAGCGTTGATCAGGATAGCGGATTGAATAGGCTATAATAGCATCAGTGATACTGTCTCAGAGAAACCAAGCGATTAAACACTTAAGATCAATTTCAGCCATCAGCTACCCATAGATATTTTCACTTCAGCCACCAGGTAATTGTGTGTACTTGAATCAATAATGTTGTGCACTGAACACTCCCAGGCATAGCGTCTCATGCTAATGAGTCGGACAGCCAACATTTTCCTCTGTGCATATCGAATTGACTTGACAACAGGCTTGTTAAATATTATAATTGGAAGTACTCTTTAAAACCACAGTGAAAGACAAAAAAATAAACTCACATAGAGATAAATCGAGTCATGACTCTTCTGAAATGAAATCTGTATGTGGGCGCTTCCATACCGAGACAATCTGATAAAAACAAACTGTAGTGATCATTGAGTTGTGTATTCCATATTATACACATACAAGGTTTATTTAGGAAAATTTGCTTTCCTTTTATTTATATAATTCATACCAGGAGAATCTATCCTTTTTAGTGAAACAGCATTATTTTTCAAAATTACTTGTCAACATTTTGAATTTTTTATTTTTTTATTTTTGGCAGTTTTTGGCCGGGGCTGGGTTTGAACCCGCCACCTCCAGTATATGGGGACCACACCTTACTCCTTTGAGCCACAGGCGCCGCCCCCTTGTTGCCATTTTGAAAATAAGTTCAAGAACACTGATGAGAATCTTGAGTTAAAATATATTTCAAATAAACACAAGACATTAAGATTAGGAAAAATGAATACACCCAGGAGAAATGAATGATTAATACAAGAGATGACCTCTCCTCTTTGTCCACACATGGTTAATCAGACCACCTGTGCTGGAATGACTCCGAGGTACATCTGCCCTCACGCTACTCTTTCATTTAAGACCTTTGAGCATTATGGATTAATTTTGCAAGGAAGAAGGTACGAGTGCATTGAACATATAAATTTAACATTTAAACTGACTCATATTTAAAAATCATCTATCCATTTATGTTAAAACATGACACAAACAGGATGTGGGAGAAGGAGAAGATAAAGGTAAGATTTTTGCAAGAGGAGTTATAATTACCAGTAGGTCTTTGAGAAGATAAATCCTCTGTCTTTCATGCACCTTTTTAGGATACTGGAAAAATATTAATGATTTTTACAATATCTTTTTTGAAGGTTTGATTTGAGTTTTTGCAATAACCCCCCCCAAATTACCCACATAATTGCATAATTTTATTCAAGTTAATAAGAGTTATGTGGATTTTCTTTGAAGAGAAAAAAAGAAAGAACTTCAAAAACTGGTGATTTTGTTCAAAAGCTTCACTCTATATGAGAAAACAGAAGACTAATGATCAGATGTTGAAGAACAAAGTTGCTTAACTGAAATAAAAATTTCCCTTCCACTTCAACCCTTTCCCCTAATTCCTGAATCATATATAACTGAGACTTTGGTATTTAGGAAGTAGGAAGTGTTATAATCTAAAGTACAGCACCTTTCAAATTCTCTCTATATTACCTTGTTCCTTTCCATATAAGACAGAAACTGATTGAAATACAATTTTTTTCTTTATTTTTTTCCATTTTTTTATTTACGGTGCAATGAATTAGGTCACATTGTTTGCATGTGTTCGTAAAGTCCCTCTTATAATTGTGTCTCACCCCCAAGATGGGTGCCAGACATTGAATTCACAACTGAGAAACGGTGTATGTGTGCCACTCTTTTTAATTTTTTCTTTTTATTTTTACATATGCATGTGTTTATTAGGTTTCCATTTTTTGTCTTCACAGAATTAAAAAGGCTTAAAATTTAATAACAATAACAATGTTTAAGATAAGGACTAGAAATAAAAACCTCATAAAGAATGAACCAAGATGAATACATTCAGAAAAGAAATCAGATGATTACTGCATCGAAATATTAAGCAATGTTAATCATAATAATGCAAAGAAAGTAACATTCACATTGTCAAATAAGAGTATGTCTATTGTAAAATGCTTTGACTCTGAGGCTCAGTATGGAGTCATCAGTTAAGTTCTTATTTTTTTCCAAAGTCTCAAAAAATAGACAAATAATATTTATAAATAAAAGTAAAAGATAATTTCAAAAATCAGATCATGCCAAATCTTATAGACAATAGAAAAAGAATACTTCAAAATCATTCTACTTGATCTGGATAGACCTGATATTAAAATTGGAGGAAATATATTGTTATAAAGGGAAATTACAAACATATTTCACTTATAAATGAGGATGCAATATCCTAAACAACATATT